>JAQQSZ010013998.1:0-11623 GCA_028646595.1 Phalanger gymnotis
TGCTGCAGAAGCCGGAAGCTGTGGAGGCAGGGAGCTGCAGAAGCAGAGCTGACCCGTGTGTAGACCCAGGAGTGCGAGCAAGGACTTGAGGCCAGTAAATATGATTTGGCTAAATACTATCTTGTTTTTCTGTGGCCTCCTGGTTACTCTTGTGAGGCAGGCTTACTGGGCCTGGAGTCTTTTTGTCAGGATGTCCAAATGGGGAGGCTGGTTCGCGGATCTGCTGTGGTGGGGCCTAAATAAATGTTTTGTTGTATTCTACTTAGAGAATCTCTCATACCTTGCAATTTTGAACCATTCAAACATATACATGATTATATTTGAGATTATAAATTCGGCCCTCCTACTACAGTAAGAAAGACACAAACTCAGAAGAAGGCAACAACATGAAAACAGTTACAAGCAAAACCACAAAGAAAAATGCTTTGGACGCAAATGCAATAAGAATTTTAGAAGAGTTGAAGAGTTGATAGTGATAGAAGATAAATGGGGAAAAGAACTGAGAGTGAAGCAAGAAAATTGTGAAAAGAGCATCAATAGCTTGGTAAAAAGAGGCACTCCAGAAGGCAATGGAGCTAGGATTACAACCAAGAATAATCTACCCAGCCAAATGAGTATAATCTTTCAGAGAAAAAGATGGATACTCTGATCAATACAATGATCCAAGACAATTCTGGATGCATGATTAAAAATGGTATCCACTTCTGGTGAGAGAAATGAAGAATTCTGAGTGCAAAGTATAATATAATTTCTTTAATTTTTTTTGCCTTTTTTGAAATATGGCTAATATGGACTTATGTTTTGCATCATTCTATATTATACAATATTTAAAATGGGCTTTGTTTTTTTTTTTGCTCTCTCAATAGACAGGGTAGGGAAGAAGTGGGAGGGAGAGAATTCAGGATGATAAATAAAATAAAATAGAATTTTTGAAGAAATTTCATTGTATTGTTTTGCATATATTTTATAGGTTTTAGAGAAAGAACATTAGACATTCTTTTATCCAACTCCCTCATTTGGGAGATAAGGAAACCAAGACCAAGGGAGGCTAAGTGAATTGGCCAGTATCACACAGGCAGTAACTACAACAAAACTCCATAAGCAGCTCTCTTATATGAAGTGTGAATACATTCATATCAATGCCATTTGTGGGTTGAGTATGATTTCCTTCTCCCATAAATGCTAACATCCTTTGGAGAAGGTGGTAATATTTAATTCCAACTTATTTAGTATATTATATCAAATGAGAGAGAGAGAGAAAGAGAGAGAGAGAAAGGAGAGAGAATGATAACACAAATGTATAATTTTCCTGGTGAGCTTGAACTGGACATTTGCCAAAAAGAAATAGCTTTGTGGAAAGCTGCCAACATTTATTAGCAAAATCAACATCAGTTTGACAAAGTACTCTCAAATGGGCCAATCACTATAAAGAGTAGCATCTCTGATAAGAAGTACCACAGCTCTGATGACTCAGGTTCAGCATTTGAGAATCAAGGGGAGGAGGTCAAGAGAAAGGCTAACCTTCACCTCAGGGAAACTTCATCCTAAAATTTATAGTACCAGTGCTCTTCTGGAAAAGCTGAAGGTCCTGAATGAGAAGAACAACTTCTACTGATGAAGGTAAGGCGAATAGAAAGGATGGAGAACTCAAAATAAGGAATGAAGTGGGGAAGGAGTAGAATTGGGAGAAGATTTGCACAGGAGATTACATAGCGTGCCAAAAATCAAGAATTTGGCATTTTGAGGGGAGGAGTGCATGCTGTGACAACATTCTAACACTATTACTGCTGAAATATCATGGTACCTCGGAGGAAATGTGCACAGCACCTACATTTAGCCAGCACTATTCATTCTACACTTCCAGAAAACATAAAACTGTTACGTACTTACAGTGAAATGAAGGACTTCAAATGAATGAGATGGGAAGCAAGTAGATGGCTAACCTGAGAAACATACACCTCTATGTAAAACATGTAGAAATAAAAACAGTCCCTACAATCTTCAGTTAGGGGCTAAAGAATACTCCTTGAAAATGAAAATGATGCTCTGTAGAATAGCTATCACCTATCCCCCTCCAAAAAAGTGCTAAAACCTAATGGTTCTGTGCCATTTAATCTGGAGACCAAGTTGCCTAGATAAGGAACACGAGGGAAGAAAATAAAAGTTGTACCTAGAAGAAATTGACCATGACTTTGACCCAGGGCACTGAAATTTAGAAGTTTCTGACAGCAATTTCCTTATAGACAGGCTTTTCCCTTCATCCCATGGTCACACGTATCCAAAGCCCTTCCTACCACTTTCCCTCTTTTCTAGTTTCTCCAAGGAAAGAAAACTATTTCAGTGAATTGTAAGAAGACTAGACCTAGCCACTGCCCCCTTTATAAAAGTAAATAAATTCTAAATTTCTGAGGACAGCCACAAAGTATTAGAATTTCAGTTCAGCTGGCTCAGTAAATATTTAAGGAGGATGTGACAAAACTACTATGTCAGAGAAGATAAGAAGCATTAGGTATGAAAATAATGGATCATAAATTCAGAATTGGAAGGGACCTTAGATGTTATGTAGTCCAATTTCTTATATTAAAGATGAGGAAAGTGTTCCCCAGAATGGTTGGTAACTTGCCCAAAGTCACACATATAAATGGCAGAAGCAAATTAGAACCTAGATCTTCTGACTTAAAAGGAAGATACTTAAAGACAAGTGCTCTTTCCAATGCACCATACTGAAAATACTGGTGTAATTTTAAAATGGCCTACATCTGAAGTATTGGAAGATGGGTTCCTAAATATTACAAATCCAGGTGACCCTTTAACCAACTGGAAAAACAGAGATTGTCCTTTCTTAAATCATGCTTCCTCAAATCCCAAAAGAGTACAAGGTCTTTGCCCTAAGAAGTCCTAGAGAGAACAGCTGCATCACAAGAGGCCTGGAGTGAAATGGTAAGCCCATGATTGACTTTTCAGAACAAGGGATGAAAAAGCCAGAAATCACTGGCTGTCAAATAGCTGCCAAAGAAATAAAATGATGCCACACTCTCAAAGACAGCTGAGAGTTTCTCTGCCTTAACCCTGATAATACCATGCGTGCAGTTTCTCATTCTCTGCAAGCACCAAAAGAGGAAGAATTCTTGAGTGGATACTCACAACTTCATTGGGGTTCTGACCTTAGTGAGAGGGTCAGGGAACTCAAGACACTGTGTTCCATCATCCTTCACCATGGTGAACTTACAGAGAGAAAAGGGCACTACCCCCAAGTGGTCCTGACTTTCCCTTTTAAGAGAAGGAAGGAGGAGAAGGCAGTGAATGGATGGGCATGGAGGATCTCAAGAGGGGTTAGTACACAGTACTTCATTCTTCACATGTTTAAGACTATCAGGCAAATACATTATTTTGCAAAGCCCCATCTCATATTTTAAATTCATTTGGTCCCATCAGAGAAGCCATGTCCATTTCAACATTCTTCCATTCTGCATCTTCCCTCCCCGTTTGCATGTCTGTGCATGAATGCACACACATAGACACGCATGCATGCACACACAACACACCAACACACGCGCGCACGTACATACACACACACACACACACACCTGTCTCTCAAGGTGACACCTAAAAGACTTGGGAATGTATTCATTAGATCTTTCCAGCTCCTCTTCTTATGATGAGATCTGCAGCACTCTCACACCATCTGCCACTCACTCAGTCCAATTCTAAAGGAGGAAGTGACAGCTTTCCTTTGCTCTGCCCTGCAGATCCTCCTTCAGCATCAAGTGAGGACAATGCATAATTCTGAACAAGTGTGGATCCCTGACCCTTAGCTAGACCCAAGGGATCCACACAAAATACAAATCAGGAACAACCAGGGCTCTAGAGTCTTGCCTAAGGTGCTCACACAGGATTTATTTTGAGTTGCCCTTGTTCTCAAAGTTAAGAATAGAAGGTGTCCATCCTTGTAACTATGTATGTATTTACAAATAGAAGGAAGAGAAAGGGAGGAAAGAGAACTGAATAAGCATTTATGTAGTGCCTGCTGTGTACCAATGCTAAGTACTTTAAATATCTCATTTGATCCTCACAGTAACAATGTGAGGAAAGTACTGTTATTATCCCCATTTTCCACTTGAGGAAACTAAGGCAAACAGAGGTTGTTACTTGTCCAGAGTAACACAGCTGTCTGAAACTGGATTTTAATTAAGATCTTCCTCAATATTGGTCCAGAGTTCTATCCACTGTTATATCAAGCTGCCTCAGGGGAAGAATGAGATTGCACATTGGGTGGGACAACATTTACACAAATAAGTAAATACAAAAACATACAAAATAATTTTGACATTGGGAGAGAAAGTACTGACAGTGGTGGAGGGAGATGGAATTTAGGAAAGCATTTCTATAGAACTCTTGAAGGGAGCTAGAGATTCCAAGATGTGAAGGGATATTTGTGTGAATGTATCAAGGCGGTTATGGAATGGTGTATATGGTTTGCAGCAACCCTCTAGAGATGTTTTCAATTTTTTTTTTGAGATGTAATTCTATAATGTTGGGATACTTTGCCTGCACATGGCATGTAAGTATATAGGCTTTCAATTATAGTTTCCATTTAATCCCTACTCATAAATCCTATTAACCTTTACCAAACCTATTCATAAAATGAAGCATATGCTGTATATTCACAAAGTTCCAATGGCAACAGGAGATCCTAACCTTTGTCCTAGTCACTGCCCTTCTACCACCCCACCACCCCTGGCACAGCTTCTCAGAAAAGTGTTTTATATGTATAAAATAAAATCCAGAGAAAGGCAAAGGAAACTTTATTTAAATATAGTTAAACTATTTTTAAAATAAGTTTATTAAATTTATTTTTTAAATAAGTATATGAATCCTAAGTTAAGAACTCCTGCCATATACAGTAAGTATAATCATTTTGCTTTTTCTGGGTAGAGGTTTACTGTAAATGATATCCTCAAGAATAAGCTTTACAAAATAGCATCAACTGTATAGGATGCTTTCCTTCAAAAGGTCACAAAAACATTGATATGACACCCCTTCCTTTGCAAATAATAATTACCTTAAGGTTTCCAAAGTTTTCTTCACAACCACCTACAACTGCACTGGCTTCCTGTTGCCTGTAGAATCAAAGTGAAGCCAGGAAGATTGTCTTTCCCTTAACAACAGGACTAGTAAGTGTCTGAGGTAAGATCCACACTTAGATCTCCTGACTCTAAGTTCAGTGATTTCCACACTATGCCAAGATGCTTCTAAATACAAAAACTGAGGCTGGGATATAAATCAAGTCAAAGGTCTTCTACACAGAAAGCCATAAAAATTCAATTCAACAGGGAAAAGTGCCTACCACCACAAGGCAACTGTGCCAGGTAGTTCCCAGGGACTTAAGCTACATCTACTTCCTTTATGCCTCAAAGTAGAGGGAGAGCAGGCAACTCCACAGGCCACAAAGCCTATGTTTAATGTCCCTCCCAACCTGGTAAAGTGGCAGATAAAAGATATCCAACCCTCTAAATCCCTATTCTTGGCTCTAATGACTGGAAATGTTTCCAAAAACCCATGATTTCATCTGGAGATCTCAGACCTACTTTCCTAATGCTGCTTCACCAACAGAGAAAAGAAATCAGGATTACCTGAAAGGCAGAAAGAATACTTTCGAAATTATAATCTACCTACTAGCATTAGGTTCCTGAGCTCTATGGCAAGGGTCCTTAACTTGGGGTCTATGACCTTAAAAAAATAATTTTATAACTATATTTCAATATAATGAGTTTCCTTTGTTTTTCCGTGGGTTTTATTTATCCACGTAAAAACATTTTTATGGAATGCTATTTCATAAGCTTTACCAGACTCCCAAAAATTACAGCTCACAACAAAGGTTAAGATCCCCTGCAACTATCTGAACTTTGTGAATATGTAGCACATGCTATATTATATGAATACGTTTGATAAAGGTCACTAGGATCAATGAGTAGGGATTAAATGGAAACTGTAATTTAAAGCCATTATACTGGCGTGCCATATGTTGCCTTAGTTTCCTGGGCTGTAAAATCTGCATATACCAGATGTTAAAACTAACTAGTAATACGGAAGATACCAACAGACTATAATGAGGCCAAAGTAAAGACAGAAATCAGGAAAGAAATGGAGAACAAGCCACAAAATTATAGTCCTCAAAGTTTGGCAGAAAGAAAAGTATCGAGAAAGAGAACACCTGAGAAGGCAGAATTTCATTAAAGAGAGCTGGCAGCTTTTAGACCACGAATCTTGTTGCTGCTATAGCTATTAGCGGTTCCTCCCCTGTCCCTTTTACCTTTCCTTCTGCAGTAACAAAAGGTTTTCTGGTGGAGATAGCTGAATATTTCCTCAGACTTTAAGACAGTGTTCAATGAAATGCATCAAAAGATTGCTTATCAAGGTCAGTGATTATAGAATACAGGGGTGAGGAGGTAAACCAGGGGCTGGATAAGCATCTGGTTTAGAGATCTGGATAAGGAGAGACTCTCAACACCATAAATCCATGGCAGTTTTCCCTAACGTGTAACATTACTTCTTACAGTTACACCAGTGTACGGGAACTCATCTGCCCCAGTAGATTATGGGTGAACTTAGATGTTGCCTCCCTCTTCCACGAAGGTGTTATCACTGGCTGCAAAATCTTCACCATATCCTTTCTTTTACCTTATTTTCATACCTCTCTTTCCCACTTGCCTCCTCCCTTGCTCACTCCCCCATTTGCTATACTCTTCCTTTCTAAAATTTTTAATTTATGGGAAAAAATAACCATTTCCATAACAGTATAATTTTAAAAAAAGATGGTTGCACATGAAACCACAAATCTACCATGCACAACTTGCTGTTCCTTAAAGATATGATTTTTTTTTCTTTTTCTTTCCTTCCCTCCCCCCCCACCCCAGATGTTCACCATATAATAACCTAAGGCACTAGCACTGCTGCAAACATGTACAAACAAGGGACAGCTAGGTGGACAGAACACTAGAACTGGAAGCAGGAAGACCTGAGTTCAAATCTGGACTCACATACTTACGAGCTGTGTGACTCTAGGCAGGTCTCTTAACTTCTGATTACCCCTGTCTCCTCATCTGTAAAGCAGAGGTGATAACAGCACTTCTCTCTCAGGATTTTTGTGAGGATCAAATAAGATAATTATAAGGTCCTTGGCACAGTGGCTGGCACAGTAGTAATATGTAACAGTTGGTTGTGATGCTGATGTGCTAATGAGGTGGAAATACTGGTAATGATGATGTTGGTGTGCTGATCAGGGTTCCCATCCATGGCTTATATTATGCTTGTGGCAGATGTCCCCTTCTTTCTCACCTCATCCTCCAGGATCGCTTTGTCTCCCTTTGCCAGAAAGAGTTTCTGGTTCCCACTTTGCCACCCTGATTCAGAAACCTCCTTTTTAGCAACTCCCCTCCCCAAATCTCACACTCATACTGGACCATGCATCTCACTAGAGGATATTCCTTTCATGTTAAAATTGAGGTGGGTGTCAGGCATTATTAATATTACCAATCTCCACTACCCATCTTTTGTCTGACATGGAATACTGGGAAATCCTTGACTTCGACCCCCAAGTTATGAACTAGGTCTGTGATTTCATTGGTACAAGGCACTGCTGCCCACCCTGTATAGCACCTGCTCTACAATACATATTCAAAGTTGCTGCGGGAATCCAAAGTCTCATACAGCAACAAGGATGTGCTGGAGTCAACTCAAACCATTGAGAGCTACATCTTAGAAACACGAAAATACTACAAATCAGGCCTTGATTTATTGTTTTGTTTATTGTCTAGAGTTAAGAAAGTAATGGAGAAAATGTTAATAATGCAAATTATGCTTAAGCGTTTGGGAATTTTTTTTTTTTGCAATCAGTTGATAAATATTTACTAGCACACTCTGTCTGAGTAAGAATTTGAATGGGGCAGGAGGAGAAGAAGATCCAGGAATGGATTTTAATAGATAATAGTCACGGACAGACTGAATGACACAGATGTTGCCAATTCTGTACGTCACTAAAAGGTTTCACTACGGCATTTCTTATACAATGTTGCCTATATGGGCAGTCCACTCCGACTTTCTTAACTACGTAGACCACTGGCCTGTGGACAAATCTGACAGCAAAGAATCTTTCCTCTCCTAAGGGCCTCTTCTACTGCTTTGCTCTAAGTTCTGTCTGCCTGTTCAATGCCCTCCCTGTCATTCCCCTTCGATCCCTGTCCAGAAAGGTGAGTACAAAGAGGAAAAAGTCCAATGATGGGTGCCATCTAGCTGTCGTTAGTCTTCATCCTCTCCATTAATCACCAGCTACTGGGGGCACCAGAACCCTGTTTAAAATGCACCGGTAGTTCTGAGGTGAGAGAGAGCTCCTGAGACCCTCTGTTAATCTGTTCCCTCAGAGACAGGCTACCTCAGGCCTGTTAATCACTTGCAGTAATTACAATCCCAACTTTACATGTGGAATGTTAATTAATGCACCAGATGAAGGAACCTGAAAACTGCCAGCTCTTCAGCCCTGCATATGGTACTGCTCTCCCTTTGGTCCCCAAATCCCAAGGTTACAGGATGAGATGGGACTGGCAGTCTATACAGATTAACCCGTGTACTGAGCATCGTGTTGTATGACTAGCCACTAGCAATTCTTGGCACAACTTTTTTACTTCCTTGTTAATTAAAAAAAAAAGAATCTAATCCTTTTTGAAAAGCTCACGAAGTTGGGTTGTGGATGTTAGTTCATATGTTGCTGGTGGAAGCAAAGAAAGTTGAATCCCATTGCAAGATGGAAAATGTTTGGTATAGTACTATATACTCTATAATGCTGAGTAAATATTTGCTTATTGCCTGGTTAGAGCTAGCACTACCATTCTTGCCATGTGGCTGCCATGAGATTGTTGGAAATCAGCAAAAATTTCGTGGTGTCCCTTTACGTTCCTAGTAGCTCTGCCATCTTGTATTACTGATGTATTTGGTTGCCAGACCAGCAGGTGGCGCTCCTGACACTGGTGATACTGAATGTTGGATTGAGTGATATTGAGCGAGTGTGAAGAGTTTTAACTTCCTCCAGAGACAAGGCCACAGGGACATTGTGAACTTCCCTTTTCATTGGTGCCCTGTTTTGTCAATACCAGGAACTTCTTATGTCCACCCTAGTATGCCTTCCATTTCATCTCACTGCCCACCATTTTTGCCCCTGGTGATAAATTCCTTTCCTGATTGAGAAGTACTGGGACAGATGAATGACTGTTTTCTTTTGATGGGATAACTGGGTGTGGAAGATACTGACCCTGCTGAACTCTGATTCATGGTGTCATAGAAATTGCACACGTGTACCTTTCTTAGATTTTTTTTTTTTTTGCAGACGTGACTTTTTTGAGGGGTCAGAGTAAATAAAACCATCAAGTCAATAGGTTACTGAACTAGCATTTTTCAAAACCTGTGGTACATTTGTGTGACAAGTTACTGTGATATGCTAAATGCTGGGAATACCAAGAAAGACACAGACACAGACACACACACACACACATACACACACACACACACACACACACACAGACACAAATTTTTCCTCTTAAGAAGCTCACAGTCTAATGGAATTGTGACAGACCCATGATTGAAATAAATGGAAAAATCCTTAAAACCTTATTATCTGTAATCAATTTTCTGGACTTATGGGTACATGTATAGTAAGGGGATATGTGCCAGGGAGAGTCAAGGAATGTCTGCATGTTCCACATATTTACTGACTATTTTTAAGATATTTGTGGCTTTATGATCTGTCCAATCTCAGCCCTAGTATGGGAAGGCAATTTAGAATTCATCTAAAGTTTAACTCCCTTATTTCAAATATAAGAAAACCAAGGCTCAGAGTCCTACTAAGGTTACACAGGAAGGGTACTAGATGGAATCACCCCAAACCATCATAAGAGTTGATTATTAAATTTCCAGTCATCAGAAACCAGTAGAAAGCGATGGAGAAAATATTAATAATGCAGATTAAACCTAGATGCGTATTATTCGTTCATCCTTATTTATTTATTTTTAAGAGCTGGTTGTTAAACATGTACCAGGATACTGAAGGTTTTGAATAAGTATCAGAGCCAGCATTTGAACTCAGGTTCCATGAGTCCAGATCCAGTAAACCAAAGTATACTGAAGTACATATAGACAAGGTGGCATGGCATGGCTCCTACTCACACTGAAAAGGGAAGATATAGATACTATCCCACCTCTGTCTCTGTCTCTGTCTCTCCATCTGTGTTAGTAAGCAAAATGGGCTCCTTAGCACTTAGTTCAACAGGTGCCTTGAGGAGTTTGGCTTTTGTTTGCTTTGAGTGATTCAGCTATTTCATTGAATCTTGCTAAGTGCTAAGCCCCAAGCCTAGAGCCCTATTAGGTGTAAAACCTATGTGGGTGTGGATTGATGACTGAGGTAGGGCCCGAGGTGGGGCTGGCTAAGGGGAGGTGTTGACTCCAGAGCCTACCCTGAAGCAGAGTCCACCCATGTGTGGACGGAAGGACTTGAGCCCAGTGGGTAATCTTCTTACCTGAGAGGGAAAGCATGAATATGATCCGGTTTAATACCATCATGCTTTTCTGTGGCCTCCTGGTTACTCTTGTGAGGCGGACTTATTGGGCCTGGAAGCTTTTGATCAAAATATCAAAATGGGGAGGCTGTTTTGTGGGTTTGTTACTCTGGAGCCTGAATAAATGCTTTAATTCTTCTGCCTTCTACTCAGAGAATTCCTTATATCCTGTGGTTTTGAACCATTCAGACATATATATGATTCTCTTTGAAATCATAAATTCTGCCTTCTTACTACACCATCCCTCTATCTTTGTCCCTTTCATACAAACGCGCACATGTGCGCACACGTGCGCACACACACACACACACTCACAGACACTCCTGTATCTAGCCTGAAAGCTACTCAAATCATACAAGGTTTCAAACAAAAAAAAATAAAACCCACACTTTAAACATATCATCTAATCCAAACTGACCACAACCCCTCCAGAATTTTTCTCTTATCTAGGCTCCTGAACTAATGAAGATGTTAAGTATCTTTATGAAAGAAAGCATGGGGGGCGGAGCCAAGATGGTGGCTGGAAAGCAGTGACTGGCGTGAGCTCCCCCCCAAGTCCCTCCAAAAACCTATAAAAAAAAA
The DNA here is from genome assembly GCA_028646595.1 of Phalanger gymnotis. Classification (NCBI taxonomy): domain Eukaryota; kingdom Metazoa; phylum Chordata; class Mammalia; order Diprotodontia; family Phalangeridae; genus Phalanger; species Phalanger gymnotis. The sequence continues at coordinate 11,187 of JAQQSZ010013998.1, forward strand.
TGGCTCTGAACCAATTCTAGAGCTGCAGAACCCACAAAGTGGCAGAGGGGAGCAGGGCTCCAGCCCAGGACAGCCTGGATGGTCTCTGGGTAAGGTCTGTCCCACACAGAGCTCCCAGCCCCCAGCTGAGGGGAGCAGAGCTGAGCCCAGCGCGCACGGCACGAACAGACCAGACTCGGACCTACCAGACCAGGAGACGAGCAGAGAGTGCCCCGGCATTCTGAAGTATTGAGCTGTGGCATCTACCAGACCTCTCAACCCACAAAGAGCAAAGACATCAGAGAAGGTTAGTGGGAAAAGCTGCGGGACTGAGTTTGCGGTTTGGCCACTGCCCCTGGGGCAGTGGAGGTGGGGCAGCTTTAGAACTAGGGCTGCAGTTGCTTCTGGCCCCAGGCCCACCTGGTGGGAGGAATTAAGTGGCTGATCAGAGCAGGAGT
>JAQQSZ010013999.1:0-11623 GCA_028646595.1 Phalanger gymnotis
GGGAGAAAATTCAGTAAAGGGTGATAGGTTAGGAAGAAGTAAAATATAGTTAGTCTTTCACAACATGAGTATTGTAGAAGGGTTATACATAATGATACGCATGTGGTCCATGTTGAATTGCTTGACTTGTTAGGGAGGGTGGATGGGAAGGGAAGAGGGGAGAGAAGTTGGAACTCAAGGTTTTAAAAAAATAAATGTTCAAAAGTAAAAGAAGTTTTTTTTTCATTCAACTAGAAAATAAGATGCATGGGCAGTGGAGCATAGAGATTTATCTTGCCCTACAAGAAAGGAAGGGAAAGTGGGATGGGAGGGTAATGGGGTGACAGAGGGGAAGGCAGACTGGGGAACAGGGCAACCAGAGTGTACGCCATCTTGGAGTGGGGGGGTGGAAATGGGGAGAAAATTTGTAATTCAAATGCCTGTGAAAGTCAGTGCTGAAAACTAAATATATTAAAAATTAAAAAATTAAAAAAATAAAAAAAAGAAACACAAAAAAAAGCCTTTTCCTCCATCTATTAATCACATATGTGTTTTTGCTTCTGTTTTTGATATGGTCAGTTATGTCTAGAGATTTCCCCATATTGAACCAGCCCTCTATTTCTAATATAACTTCCACCTGTTGATATTTCGTGATCTTTGTGATGTATTGTTCTAATTTCCTTGTGTAGTAGGAAGACCGAATTTATAATCTCAAATATAATCATGTATATGTTTGAATGGTTCGAAATTGCAAGGTATGAGAGGTTCTCTAAGCAGAAAACAACAAGAAATTTATTTAGGCCCCACTGCAGCTGATCCATGAACCAGCCTCCCCATTTCGACATCTTGACAAAAAGACTCCAGGCCCAGAAAGCCCACCTCAGAAGAGTAACCAGGAGGCCACAGAAAAACAAGATAGTATTTAGCCAAATCATTTTTACTGGCCTCAAGTCCTCGCTTGCACTCCTGAGTCTACACACTGGTCAGCTCTGCTTCCGCAGCTTCCTGCCTCAGCAGCTTGCTGCCTCTGCAGCTTCCGGCTTCCCCAGCCTCCTACTTCCGCAGCTTCCGGCTTCCGCAGCAGCTTCCCCAGCAGCTTCCACTTCCGCTGTAGTTGTCTCTTGGCTCGCCTTTCCTCACAGCTAAGCCTCTGGCGTTCTCAGGCCCGCCTCAACAACCAGAGACCATTGGTTCCCGAGTTGGCCCCTCTTAAGTCATTAATCTACACTCACACAGGTTTCACCTGATAGGGCTTTGGGCCTGGGGCTTAGCACTTAACAGCTGAAAGTACTTCCACTCAAAAGAAACAAAAGCCATACTAAGGAGACTATGTTGCTTAACAACACACTTTGCTATTTAAAATTTTTTTTTTTTGCATCAATCTTTATTAGAGAAATTGATCTGTAATCTTCTTTCTTTTATGTTGCTCCCCCAGCTTTAGGTATCAAAGCCATGTTTATGTTATTGTAAGAATTTGGTAGGACTCCTAGTTTACCTATTTCCCCTGCCTCAAATCGTTTATATAGTGTTGTAATTAATTGTTCTTTAGTTGTTTGGTAGAAATCACTTGTAAATTCATCTAGCTCTAGGGAATGTTTTTCTTGGGAAATTCATTTATAGCTTATTCTATTACTTTTTCTTATATGGGGTAATTTCTGTGTTTGATTTCTTCTGTTAATCTTTACAATTTATATTTTTATAAATACTCACCTATTTCATTTAATTTGTTAGATTTTTAGGCATACAACTGGACAAAATTACTACTAATTATTGCTTTAATTTCATCTCCCTTGGTAGTGCATTAACCCTTTGCACTTTTGATATTATTTTTTCTTTTCTTTTGCAAAAATTCAAATTAACCAAAGTGCTCTTCTGTTTCCCCCGTAAAAACATTTGCTAGTTTTATTTATTACTTTGAAGGTCTTTTTATTTTAAATTTTGTTTATCTTTCCCCTAATTTGTAAATTTTTTAATGTTTAATTGTGAATTTTTATTTCATTCTTCCTTTAGTTTTTTAAATTGCATGGCTAATTGGCTGATCTGTTCTTTCTCTTTTTTATTTATGTAAGCATACACACCGAAACCCACAGCCACCCATACCCATACGAACATTCCCCCCCCCATACATACGTACACACACACACACACACACACACATACACACACACATTTTACCACTAAGTGTTGTTTTGGCTGCATCTCACAAATTTTGATATGTTATCTCCTTGTTTCATATTTAATGAAATTATTGATTGTTTCATAGAATTAGAATTAGAGTGAATTAATGAGTTTATCAGTTCTCTCTCTGGAGGTGAATTAGAATGAATGAATGAATGACTGAATACATTTTTAATCTTTGCTTGTGAGGTACTTCATCGAGTGCAAGTTTTATTGTACTATGGTCCCAAAAGAATGCATTTGACATTTTTGTTCATCTTTGTTTGTTTCTGAGGATTTCATGCCCTAGTACATGGAAAATTTTTTATGAAGATGTCATATGTAGCTGAGAAAAACTCCTTTCTGCTTCAATTTTATTTTCTTCAGAAGCCTATCATCTCTAACTTTTCTAAAATTCTATTCATCTCCTTAAATTCTCTCTTCTTTATTTTACTGTTAGTTTTATCTGGTTCTGAAAGGGGAAAATTGATATCCCCCAGAACCATAGTTTTGCTTTCATCTATTAACTAACTTAACTTTTCCTTTAAGAATTTAGATTTAGATCTTTCTCTCTCTCCCTCTCTCCCTCTCTCTCTCATTTATTCTGTCCCTCCTCAAAAGTCTGTTTTGCTTCTGACCACTGCTTCGCTTAATCTGTTCTTATTGCCTCCCCACACTCTGTCTTAGACCCCATTACCTTTTATTTCCCTGTTCAGTGTGATAGGTTTCTATACCCAACTGAGTGTACATCTATATCTATATCTATATCTATCTATATCTATATCTATATCTATATCTATATCTATATCTATATCTATATCTATATCTATATCTATATCTATATCTATATCTATATCTATATCTATATCTATATCTATATATATCAATATCTATATCTATCTATCTATCTATCTATCTATCTATCTATCTATCTATCTATCTATCTATCTATATACATATGTAACTGAGTAAGTTGGCGCATATCTATATTTATACATATTGTTCTCTCTTTGTACCAGTTCCAATGAGAGTGAAGTTCAAGCATTGCCCCCTTCAGCCTATTTATCTCTCTACTGTAAATACTCTTCCTTGTATACCTCTTTTATGTGGGAAAAAATTTACCCATTTCTCTTCTTCCCTCCCTTTTCTTCCAGTGTGTCTTTGTTTCTCATCCTTCCATTCTTTTCTTGAAATCATCCCAACACAGCCAGCTCACATCCATGTCCTCTGTCTATGTAAAGTCCTTCTAACTGCCTCAATAATGATAAAGTTCTAAAGTCTCATCTCATTTGGGAATGTAAGCATTTTAACCTTATTAAGTTCCTTGTGATTCCCCACTCAGGTTTACCTTGCTTTTCTTGAGTCTTGTGTTTGAATGTCAGAATTTCTATTCACCTGTGGTATTTTCATCTAAAATGCTTGAAATCTCTCTATTTTGTTGAATATTGCCTTTTTATTCACTTGAAGGATTATACTCAATTTTTTGGGGCATGATATTCTTGCTTATAATCCCAGCTCCTTTGCTTTCTGCTCCTTTATTGTGGTAACTGCTAAATCTTTTGTGAGCCTAGCTGTGGCTCCATTGTATTTGAGTGTTTTTTTTTTCTGGGTGCCTGAAATACTTTTTCCTTGTTTTGAGAGATCTGTAATTTGTTTATAATACTACTGGGAGTTTTCATTTTGGAATCTCTGTCAAGTGGTCATCAGGGAATTGTTTCAATTTCTATTTTACCCTGTGGTTCCAAGGATATTGTGGCTTCTTTTCTTTACAGTTGCTTAAAATATGTCATTTATACTCTTTCTTTGATAAAAGATTTTGGTTAGCCCAGCAATGCCTACATTATCTGTCTTCAGTCTGTTTTCTAGGTTGGTTGTTTATCTGATGAAATGGTTCCCATTTTCTTCTATTTTTTCCTTCTTTGGACTTTTTTATTGTTTCTTGAAGTCTCACAGAATTGTTAGCTTCCACTTGCCCAATTCTAGTTTTAAAGGAATTATTTTTTTCAGTGAGTTTTTATTCCTCTTTTTACATCTGGCAATTCTCCTTTTCAAGAATTCTTTTTCTTCAGAGTTTTTTTGTGCCTCTTTTACAATCTATTAAATTTCTTTTCATAATTTTCTTGTGTTGCTTTCATTTCTTTTCTAAATTTTTCTTCTGTCACACTTATTTGATTTGTAAAATAATTTTCTGATCTTTTTATCTCTTTCTTTGTCATTTCCAGAAATTTTTGTTAGGTTTGTGTCCAATCTGTATTTTTCCTTTGAGGCTTTGTTTGTAGATGTTTTCATGTCATTGACTTCTTCTGAGTTTGTGTCTTACGTGTTCCTGTCAATATAGGAATTCTTTATAATAGGGTTTTTGTTGTTGTTTTTTGCTCATTTTTCTATCCTATTTCTTGACTTTTAAATTTGAGTCGGAGATAGGTTCTGCTTACCTCTGACTGGAGGTTGTGGTCAGGCTATTTTTCCCTGCTGTTTTCACAGATAGTTATGGGAGTCTTTAAGTTTTGGTGCTTCCAAGGTGGGTGATCTAGGGAAAAGTGTAGTCACTGCTCTCCTAGTCTGTGTTCTGGTCCTTACAGAGGGAAGGTCCTTGGCCCCTCACTGCTATAGTGGCTAGTACTCCTTCCTTAACCCTAAACCTACTACCAAGAATTGGTGCCTGTATCAGTAAGGCAATAGTAACAATGTAGATGATAATTGTCAAAATGCCTATGTAGTTCTGTATTGCAAAGTATATGAGACTATCCACATAGAAGGTAGAAGAAGTAAACAATTTATTCAGACACCAGAGAACCACATCCCACAAGCCATTTATCCAATGTATCAGAGCATTCCATACATAATACCACAACCTGGAGTCTCATCTTCCCAAAACCTCTCTGACACCCTGCTGGGGTCTTGTCAAAAACAAACTCACAGTACAGCTAAATCAGCCTGTTCAGTTCTAACAATCACAAGGGCGGCCATTAGCAGCCATAACTGCTCTCTCTCTCTCTCTCTCTCTCTCTCTCTCTCTCTCTCTCTCTCTCTCTCTCAGCATTCCCTGTGACATAACTTCCCTTCCCTGTTAGGAAGCTCCTCCCACCACATGTGACTTAGTGTTCAACAATCTGGCTAGCAGCTGCTGTGGGGGTGAAAGACCAACACAAGCCCAACAACAAGAATGCTGCTGGCATGCTGCAAAAGCACAGGTTCTTTTGATCTGCTTTAGTAAGAAAAGCAACGTTAAGGGGTTGACAAGCTTACTTTAATTCAGCATACAAATGTCATTCACTTAGTTCAGGGGAAAAAACCAGCACCCTGAACTTCAGAGCAAAACACAAACAAAATACAAATATCAACAGACAGACCTTGTCTGATTCAAACCCCAATACATAGTTACCAGAGTTTAACAAAGTCTCAGCATCTGGGTTTACAAGCTGGAGGGCTTCTTAGCTACAGCTGCCCAGAGTCTCCACACGCCACTAAGAGTGAGAGCCTTAAACAAATTACAAACATTGACAGACAAACCAAATACAGATTCATAGTAACCAACATCTAGGTTCAGCCTGGGAGCTCATAACAAGGGCTGGCCCAGAGTCACTCATGCCACAACTGCTGTGGGTAAGAGCTCCAAAAAAGAGAAAGCCACCCCTGGTTTTATATCTTTTTCAGGGTCAGGAATGAGTCAGACATGCGACTCACCCACTGACCTAGAATCATCACAAAGAGGTGACTTAAACCCACATGGTCTAAAAGCCTCTGCTGTCCCAGACATGTCACTCAAACTCATGTGTAAACTAGGCCCTTCCCTGAGGCAAGGAGGCACCAAGGACACCCAAATCTAATCAAGGAAACAAAGGCCAAACTCTTCAAGGGCACTTGGTTGAACTAAGTGCTAAGAGCCCATTTTGTTTACCAACACTCTTAGGCTTCCTGTGATGTAAGCAGGTCACATGGCCTATTAATGGGTGGGAAAGATCTTCAAATATAATTTGCTACTACAGTGCCCCTGCTCCCTTTGTGCCCTTGAACTTTTCCCTCATGACTCTAAGCATTCCTCTCCATCCTGGAACTATGACCTAGAACTGGACAATCGTCAATGGGGTTGCCAAGCACAACCATGCACACCCAGTCTGGTGCTCAGTTTCTGCATGGGAGTCCCCTATAATATTTTTCTGACTGGTTGTCTAATACTCCATACCGTGATCTGTGCTAGTCTCCACCTCAGTGGAAAAGGCCTTTCCTTTTAAACTCTTAAGTTGTCTTGAGCTGGAAAGATATTTTTTTCTGATGTATTGTTAACTATATGTAGTAGGAAGGCCGAATTTATGATCTCAAAAAGGATCATATATATATCTGAATGGTTCGAAATCACCAGGTACATAGAATTCTCTAAGCAGAAGGCATCAAAAAATTTATTCAGGGCCCACAGCGACAAATTAGCGAACCAACCTCCCCATTCCAATATTGTGATCACAAGCCTCCAGGCCCAATAAGCCCGCCTCACAAGAGTAGCCAGGAGGCCACAGAAAAGCATGATGGCATAAATCATATTCACTAGCTTCAAGTCCTTGCTCAAACTCCTGGGTCCACACACGAGTCGGCTCTGCTTGCCTTTTTTCAGCTGTAGTTTCTCGCCTCTCCTCCCAGCCAAGCCTCTGGCGTTCTCAAGTCCCACCTCAATGACTAGAGACCACTGGTTCCTGAGTTGGCCCCTCTTAAGTCATTAATCTACACCCACACAGATTTCACCCCTGATAGGGCTTTGGGCCTGGGGCTTAGCACTTAACAGGTGAAAGTACTTTCAAGGTATACAAAAGCCAAACTCCTCAAGGGCACCCCTTAAACTAAGTACTAAGGAGCCCATTTTGCATTACTGACATACTATATCACCCTAGAATTCAATTTGATGCATTTTGTTAAAGTTTCTTGGAGGGGAATGTTGGGAGAGTTCAGCTGGAGCTCCCTCTTTTGCTCCGTTTTGGCTCCATCTCCCTACAGTAAACTTTCAATGACCCTTACTCTTCTACCTTTCTCCTTTCAACCTCCATAAATAGCAATGTCTCTTTATTTGCTGTCTTTATTTCTTAAATATTCTACTCATTATTCAGGTTCCTGAAAACTTGCATTTTTATACTCCACCTTGCAGAAATTGGTCCCACCAAATAAATCACCAGTGATCATAGAATTCACAAATTAAAAAGTCTCTTCATAATCCTCACACTCCTTAACCTCTGTGTGACATATAACATTATTGATCATCTTCTTCATATCCTCTTAGCACTTGTATTATGCAGTGTTGGTTCTCTGTGTTTCTCTGTAACCATTCTTCTCTTAATGAAGAAAAAAGATCAGTATGTTAATATTTTGTTCAATTATTTTACAGTTTTGTCTGCTACTTTGTGACCCTACTTGGGTTTTTCCTGGCAAAGATACTGGAGTGGTTTGCCATTTCTTTCTATACCTCCTTTTACAGATGAGGAAATTGAGGCAAACAATGCTAAGTGACTTGCCCAGAGTCACACAGCTACTAAGTAACTGAGGTCAGATTTGAATTCCAGAAGAGGAGTATTCCTGAATCCAGGCCAAGCATTCTATTCACTGTGCCATGTAGGAGCACATTGCTGATATTATAGGAAAGCAAATTGTAAGAATTAGTTTCCTAACCATTGTGGTTATTTAAAAATGGAATGAGCTGTATAAAGAAGTAGTGTGTTTTCTCTCTCTTCATGGATCCTTGGTATATTGATGGGAAGGCATGGATAACACTTGTCATCTCCACTTTCTTCTCCTCTCTTCTTTACAACATTGATGTTTATGCAAATAATATGTCCCCTTTAGACTGACTTCTTGATCCTATGTGTCCTATCAGTTGTGGCTCCTTTAGTTTCCTCTCTTTGTAGCACTTCCTTTCTTTGGAACCTCTTCTGAAAACAAACAAAAAACCCAACTTCTTCATCACCTGTTGATCCTGCCCTCTTTAATAATAGTAATCAATTGAATATCCCACCTGGGTCTTACAGGCAGAGTTGTCCATACTTATGTGGGTGTATATGTAAAGTAATCACCCTATAACTAATGTAGGTCAAGATATCAGACCTCTGACTTCCAGGCCACTGTCCTCCCAGATGAGAATAAAAGAAATGACTCAATCATTTAGACTTCTTTATTTCTAACCAACCAACTGGATTAGCCCAGATCCAGAGTTTTATCCCCTAACTTTAAGCTGTTCCACCCAAAGGAAAAAATAAAATTGATTATCCAATTGGGGCCCAGAGTACACTTCTTTTTGGTATAGGAAATGATTAGAAAATACTCTCCTGTAATTGGCAAACCTCTTAATTAAGTAAGAATGTATCCAGAATTCAAAGCTGCCAAAGTAAAATCTTCCTTCTAATGCTATCATTCCTTCCTCACTTATTCCCATTAACCTCCCCCCTGCTTTTTCATGTATTTATCTTGCTTGGCTCTCTCCTTGCCATGTACCATCAAGAATCACATTTTATTGCTGACAAACTTTGCTTCATATGAGACCTATTTCTCTCACATACCTTCCATTTCCTTGCACTCACGGAACCTAGGGTACTCTCAGAGGACACGGTATTTTTGCCCAATCTGTTATTAATGATGCCAAATTGGTGATGTCTTCAGGAGAAATGAGTTTTGGTTTTAAAAAATGGCACAATTGATTAGAGAAATGCAAATTAAAACAACTCTGAGGTACCATATCACACCTATCAGATTGGTTTACATGACAAAACAGGAAAATGATAAATGTTGGAAAAGATGTGGGGAAATTGGAACACTCATACATTGTTGGTGGTGTTGTGAACTGATCCAACCATTCTGGAAAGCAATTTGGACCTATCCCCAAAGGGCTGTAAAACTGTTTATACTTCTGATCCAGCAATAGCACTACTTACTATATCCCAAAGAGATCATAAAAAAAGAAAAGGACCCAAATGTACAAAAAATATTTATAGCAGCTCTTTTTGTGGAGACAAATTGGAATGCAAGGGGATATCCATCAATTGGGGATTGGCTGAACAAGTTATATGTGAATGCAATGGAATACTATTGTTCCATAAGAAATGATGAACAGGGTTGTGGTTTCATATGTGTTGTGGCAGAAGCATCTCAAAGAATTAAGTCAGACCACCTGTAATCCAAGTACAGGCATTTATTGAGATCAACACGTCTCGTGATGCAGGCTGAATTCCAAGAAGAACCAGCAATTTAGTAATATAAGGCAGGCAATGTTATAGTGTAATGATGCTGATTACCCAACAGAAATCGTGAATATTAAAAAGACAGGAGGGATAGTTAATAAATTAAGTAATGGGGGAGGGTTTGGTGGTTAGGCATCTTAGTTGTGTTGATTTCTGATTGGCTAGCTATTGTAGTCTTGTCTGTTCAAGACAAATAGGTACTTTGGTCCTGTCTTGGGCTAAATGAACAATATAATTGTGGTTGATTACAAGAATACACACATTAAAATTTGTGAATTGAATCTGGGGGCACTAGCTAGGAGCAGTGGCTGTGTTGAGTCTGGGAGCCTGTGGTATGGTTAAAGCCAAATTGTGTGGTTAAATCAGGACATGTCTGCTGTCCAGTGGACTCTATAAGGAAGTTACAATAATGGGGCTTGGGGCAGCTTTATTAGGATTCCATCAGGTGATTTTCAGAAAAACCTAGAAAGCCATATATGAATTGATGCTGAGTCAAGTGAACAGAACCAGGAGAACATTGTACACAGTAACGACAACATTGTGTGATGACCACCTTTGATAGACTTCGATCTTCTCAGCAATGCAATGATATAAGACAATTTCCAAAGCCTCATGGTGGAAAGTGCTATCCACATCCAGAGTAAGAACCATGGTGTCTGAATGCGTACTGAAGCATATTATTTCTCTCTTTTTTTTTCTTCCTGGTTTTTCCCCTTTGTTCTGATTCTTCTTTTACAACGTGACTAATGTGGAAATATATTACAAAATAACAAGGACTGAGAAGGAATTTATCAGTAATGATATTAGGATTTTAGTGGGCAAAGTAGAATGGCTTTAGAGAGTGTATATACCTAATGAGGATGTGTCTGGTAAGGGGTTATCTAATCTGAATAGGGGTTAGGGTTCATGGTGGTAGTAGGGACATCCTAGTCTGACTAGCTTGAAAGAACTAGCATAATGAGAAGTAGATGAGAGTGGTATTTTGGTAGGGGTACAAGGAGATCAATGATTGAACAGAAATTAGACATCAGGAGAAGTTGGAGCATTGGATGAGAAGACCTTCTTTCCTATAAGTAGGCCAAGGTAGGAAGCAATGAGATGGACCTTAGAGTAAATTAAATTCAACTCAATAAATACTTATTAAGCAGCTGCTGTGTATAAGTCTCTGTGCTCAGCACCCAGGAGATGATGATTAAAATTGACATAGTCTCTCATTTCAATGAGCTTGTATTTAATCGAGGATAATATTGGGCATGGTAGGCTGGAGGAAAGGAGAAGTCTAGTAAAAGTGTCATAAAAATTTCAAAAAGGTAAACACACTTGCAAATGGGATCATCAAGAAGCCTTCTCTAAGGAAATAGCAAGTAAGCTAAGCTCTGAAGAAAGGATTTCAGCAGTCAGAGAAAAGGAAGGGGATCATTCAGTTTATGTACATTGAATTACATGAGATCAGGGAGAAGCCAGTATAGAATCTGGGTGGAATGTAGAATGATGGAAGCATAGCAATGTCAAATAATTATGGAAAGTTAGGCTGAGTGCAGATCCTGTAAGGCCTTAAAATTCAGGCTAAGGAGTTTATATTTTAATACCTAGGTCTCAGTAGAAAATTTCCAAATTGACTTTAAGATGAACCTATTGTAGGGCAAAGATACAGGAGTGTGTTGTTAAGCAAAATTGTCTCCTTAGTATGGCTTTTGTTCCTTTTGAGTGTAAGTACTTTCAGCTGTTAAGTGCTAAGCCCCAGGCCCAAAGCCCTATCAGGTATGAAACCTGTGTGGGTGTAGATTAATGACTTAAGAGGGGCCAACTCGGGAACCAATGGTCTTTGGTCATTGAGGTGAGGCTTGAGAACGCCAGAGGCTCAGCTGTGAGGAAAGGCGAGCCAAGAGACAGTTTCAGCAGAAGCGGAAGCTGCGGAGGCAGGAAGCTGCGGAAGCAGGGCTTACCCGTGTGTAGATCCAGGAGTGCAAGCAGGAATGTGAGGCCAGTAAAAATGATTTGGCTAAATACTATCTTGTTTTTCTGTGGCCTCCTGGTTACTCTTGTGAGGTGGGCTTTCTGGGTCTGCAGTCTTTTTGTCAAGATGTCGGAATGGGGAGGCTGGTTCACAGATCAGCTGCGGTGGGGCCTAAATAAATTTCTTGCTGTTTTTTCCTTAGAGAACCTCTCATACCTTGCAATTTCAAGCCATTCGAACATATACATGATTATATTTGAGATTATAAATTCGGCCTTCCTACTACATTTGGCGACTAGGTGGATAGGATCGCTAG
>JAQQSZ010014000.1:0-11623 GCA_028646595.1 Phalanger gymnotis
GAAAAGGGGATGGGGGGAGTGGGGTGACAGAAGGGAAGGCTGACTGGGGAACGGGGCAATCATAGCATATGCCATCTTGGAGTGGGGGGGAGGGTAGAAATGGGGAGTAAATTTGTAACTCAAAATCTTGTGGAACTCAGTGCTGAAAACTAAAAATATTAAATAAGTAATAAAATATTAAAAGAAAGAAGAGAACTAGATCAGATACCTTGCACAGCTTTGGTTAGGAAGGAAATTCTTAGCAACAGAGTTAGAGGCCATCACAAAATATAAAATTGCTTATTCTGGTGCATGAAATGGAAAAGCTTTTGTATGAACAAAATCAATACAATTAAAATAAGGTGGAATATGGTCAAGTGGGGGGAAAATGTTTACATCAAACATCTCTGATAAGGGTCTGAGAACCAAGATATCTAGAGAACAAGCATAATACGTAAGACCAAAAACTACTCTCTGTGGATAACTGGACAAAGGATGTGAATGGATGGTTTCCAGAAGAATTGCAAAAGATAGCAACCATATAAAAAGGAAATGCAATTTAAAACAGTTTTGAAGTTTCACTTCCTACCTAACAAATCAGTAAAAGTGACAGAAGATGGAAATAGTGTTGGAAAGTTTGTGGAAAAGACAAGCACATGCTGTTGGTAGAGTTATGAACTGGTCCAGCGTTTTGGAAAGTTATGCTGAGAAAGTTACTAAAATTTATATACTCTTTGACATAGAGATATCTCTGCTTGCTGTGTATTTGAAGAGGTCAGAAATAGAAAAAAGGCCCTAGGTACATCAAAATATCTTTAAGAACACTTTCTGCAATAGCAAAGTGTTGGCAATAAAGATGCCCATTGATTAGTGGAACGGCTAAGTCAAATTCAGTCAATAAATGTCAGTTTCTTGACAATAAATGTTTATTAAGCATCTACTATGTTTCAGGCACTGTGCTAAGCACTGAATAAATGAATGTTGTAGAATATTATTGCACTGGAAAAGTGACAAATATAAAGACAAATAGAGAAGCAATATGAACTAGTGCAAAGTGAAGCACGATTGGGGAAGCAATATATAGAATGATTGCAAACAATGTAAATTGAAATAACAACAAAAATTCAAAACTGAATTTTGTGTGATTATAATGACTAGCCTTGGTTCCACAGAAAAGACATAACAATAACTCTCCCTCTCTTCTTTGCAGAGGTGGAAGTCCCTTAATTGTGTAACATTTCACATAATGTTGAACTTGGTTGGTTAGTTTTGCTGAAGTAAGTTTTTCTTTTTTCTTTTTTTAAATCTTTGTTATAAGGGATGGTTCACTGTCTAGGTAATATAAGAACAAAACTTAAAAAAAATTCCAAACCCCATGTCATTATAAATTCACAAAACAGATTAATCACAGGGAACGTGAGGAAAATTGTTTACAAAAGGATTTTTTCAGTACGTAAAAGGTTTTACTGCATAGTTCCTTTAAATAAAAAGTTCTAGTATGTGTAAAATATGGTGTTATTCACAAAATTCAGTTTTCAAGAAATGATACATTATGTATTCATTTTGGAAAAGAAGTTGCATCATCACAACTTATCAGAGAATCCCATTTGTAGGCTACTCTTGAGAAGGAGCGGGTGGGGAAGAAGGGAGTGAGAGAGAGGGAAGGAAGGGAGTGAGAGGGAGGGGAGGGAAGGAGAGGAAGAAAGAGAGACAGAGAGAGACAAACACACAGAAACTTCCTTTGCCTTCCTCATTTCCCCTTTCCTCCTTCCCCACGGTGATTCCTTTTTAAGGGCCTAGCTAGTATGCTTGGAACTGAAATCCTTAACTCTTAGATTGGCCCACTGCTTAACTGAAAACACTGCTAAAGTTTCTCTTTTTGTTTAATGTCGTCATAAGTTCGTTTGGTTAGCCAGTGAAGCTATTCCTTTTTTAATCCAGTTGAAGGATTTACAGCTGATGAGGGCACCACAGGGTGATCTGTGGTGTGATATTCCCCCGAACAAAAGGAAGATAGATAATTGGAGAGTAAGTAATTACTCTTAGTTTAAACTTAGAAATATAACAAAAATGACAGTATTTCCTAAATTAACTTATAAGTTCAGTGCCAGTCGAACCAGACAAAATTATAGCATAATTTATCTGGAAGAACAAAATATCAAGAATTTCAAAAGAGATAATGAAAAAAAGTCAGAAGGAAGTGGGCCTAGTACATTACAAAGCAGTCATCAATGAAATGTTTAAAAATACATAGAACAGGAAAAGATACAGATAAGCAATGATGGTGGTACTATTATGTTAATTTTAACATTAAAATTTTAAAAACTAAGATGCATGTAATAGATTCATTGTCTTCTCTTCAATTATCTGTCTTCCTTTTTTTAAGGGAAAAGTTTCTATACCCCAACTGTAGCCAATCAACAAGGTTAAATCTTTTAAATATGAACAAGTGCATTTGTTAAGCTCTTACTACTCACTAGGCACTGTACTATAAAGGCTGGGAAGTGGTTTTACATTAAAATCATCCTATTCCCTTCTTATTTGAATATGTAAAGGTCATGTTTGTCCGTGATTTTCTAGAATGGGATAAAATTTTTTTTTTTTTAAAAATCTAGAGGCACCTCCTTGGCTTCATGGCCTTTATAGTTGCCAGAGGCAGAGGATCCAACATTCACAAGTCCCTCCATATGACTGTAGCTATAACCACAGGCAGGAAGGAGGGTAGGGATTCTGGGGAGTGGTACCAAGGGTTGATACAATAGCCTGAGTTTCTACAAGGCCACTTTCAATTATTTAAACCATAGCTTGCTCTTCTCCCTTCACGTTCTGCACGTTCTCCCTTCTCTTCCTTTTGTATTTAGTTTCCACAAGAACTTGTGTTGGTAAGAAAATTAGAACACTGAATATTAGTCACCTATCTTGGAAGGCTTTGGATCAAACAGTGATATGTTCGATCAATGTAGGAGAGGCTCTCAATGAGGAGAGAGGCATAGGTCATGACTTGGGAACTCTGGGGCTCTCCTGCTAATACTGGGAGCACAAGTCAATGTGCTTCTGATGAGCTGAAGCTTTGTCCTGGGTCAGCTTATTTATTAGCATACAAAGTAAAACATTTTACAGCTTTCTGGGGAGCAGTGCAGTACACATTTCTTAAGCTGTCTACATACCCCAAAGTAAATGTCCTAAGTCATTCCAGGTTCTCGACAGATCTTAGTTTGAGAGAAATAAAGAGGAGCCAGGATGATGATTAGGGAGCTATGTTGTATAAGGGATTTCTGTTCAGGTGTGGGCTGTACTAGATGGCCTCTGAGGTCCCTTCCGGTCCTCAGTCTGTGAGTCTGCAAACAACATGTCTGTGGGTACCTCTCGGTGTCCAGTCTCCTCCACAGGCCTAAGTTCTGCTAGTTGGAAGGACTAAGAGGCTAGAGAGAAGCACTGTAGCTCAGGTGGTTTGTGGTCGGAGGTATTTTTCCTTTTAAATCTGTCTGGTAGACGGGCCTGAGTGTGTTTGCCTGTCTTGTTTTACCTAACACTCTAAAAGGCAATTATTTTGGGAGCCAAGAAATGTGTTCGCTGAAAGGATGGGGGGTGGGGAGGGTACTGAAGCTTGTTTAAGCAACTTTATAAACCTACTACACAGGGTTGCTCATTTAAATGGGCTCTGTTACATTAAATGGGGCCTATTTTGACTCGGCCTGCCTGAATAATGTGGTGAAGTTTAACGCTTTCCATGTGGCTGGGGGAGCAGGGTAGATGAATTCTCCTTTCTGCATGAGTAGTCACACCTGTGATTTATGGCTTTCAAGTGAAATGCAGGTTTCTTTTCCCCCTGAGCACCTGTAGTTTGCAGCATTCCTTAGATAACGATTCTGAAACCAGATGCCAGTCGGACAATTGTGGAAGTAGCTCTATTGATTGCACCTCCATAGCATCTCTTGCTTTAGCATAGCATCTTTTCGTCCTGGTGGCCACTAGTTTAGCATAGGCCCTGATCCTCTCTCATTTGGACCATTCCAGGAAACTCCGGCTATTCTCCTCTCCAGTCTATCATCTACACAGCTTCCAAAGCAAAGGTCTGGCCGTGTCATACCCTTGCCAAAGAAACTTCATTGGTTCTTTGTTGCCTCTGGGCTCCAATCCAAACCCCTCTGTTTGGCATATAAAGTCCTTAAAAATGTACCTCTAACCTATCTTTCCAAAAGTGTTTACTTTATGGGCAAATCAAGCCTGGCACATTGGAGGTGCTTAATAAATGCTAGTTGACTGACTGTTTGCTCTTCCTAGTACAGGACATTCCAATTCATACCTCCATGTTGTCCTCAATACCTAGAAGGTACTCCTTGCCTCCTTCAGGGTTCAACTCAAATGCCATCTCCTTCAAGATCTCTCCAGCTGTTAGTGCTCCCTCACCCCAAATTATCTAGTGCTGTTATTTACATGTTTACTAATACCTTAACGTCAGTAGAACGTCAGATCTTTGAGGGCAAGGACGGGTTTAATTTTTGGTTTTGTGTTAGGGCCTAGAACGGTGGCTGGCACATAGTAGGCACTTTATAAATTATTGTTGAATTGAAGAAGAAATTATTGCTGAAATGAAGAAGATGCCCTTAGATGTTGTCCCTATTGAAACAGCATTTTCTAAGGCGCACACACATTATGAAGCAGCATAGTGTGGTGGATAGAGTCAGAATTAGTCTTTGGGTTTGAATCCTACCTCATGCTCTTACTAGGTATGTGACACTGTGTAAATCACTTAAGCTCTCTGATTCTCAGTTTTTTCATCTGTAAAATGGGGATAGCACCTACCTCACAGGGTGGCTGTTAAAGATCAAATGATATAATGCAGGTAATGTTTTTTTAAAAGCACTACATAAATGTCAGTTATCTTACAAACCAATTTAGTCAATTTTTTTTGTCATGTTTTTGACTCAGTGAGACCTTACACCTAATGGTTATGTGATTTATTTTTAAAAAGCCTATAAATCCTATGAAAGGCTTACTATATTTAAGGACAAAGCCACCTCCATGGTTGTTGATTTCATTCACTCTGTGGACTGAGGATATTGAGGAAACTATCTTTTGAAAAGTCTAGGAGCATTTATCCCAATAGTAACAGACAGATTCTCAAGACTTTGCAAACTCCCTGCGTGTGGGAGTTCATGCCTATAGTCTCTGCTGTTAAGCTGACTGAGGCTAGCGGATTGCTTGAGTTTGGGAGTTTTGAGCAGTATAGAGCTAAAGCCCACTGGGAAGCACAGAATGAATTTGGTGAGCAGAGGGCTACCAGGCTGCCAGAGGAAGGGGTAAACCAGCTCAGGTTAGAAATAGAGCTTCCATAGCTCCTGTTCTGATCAACAGTGGTACTAGTTGACACCAGTTTGGGTGATATAGGGAGTCCCAGTCTCAAAACACTGTCCCCCCCAAAAAAAATCATCTGTCAGATCACATCCCACTTCTGGTAATTCATATGGGTACAAGTGAAGGAATCTGGAAATCATGTAAAAAAAATTATTAAGTCCTAGGAGAGAAATTGGAGACCTTAGGGCAGATTTCATCACTGTTACTCTGATCAAAGGCAGGGACTTTAGAAGAAAAAGTTATTTGGAAAACAGTTAAGATTTCTGGACTATGGCTTAAAATATATGAATGACATACTTCTAGTTAGAGATGGGCTATACCTAACAAAGACTATCAGTAAGACTATATTGACCAAGTTTCATGCAAATCTAACCGAAAGGATTTTAAGTTTAAAAAGGAAGAGGAGGTTGGAAACTGCCTTTGCTAAATACTGCAGAGAAAAACAAAAGTATAGGAAGGAGATGAGCAGAAGAGATGCCTAGAAATTCCCAGGAGACAAAATCCAAGAAAGAAGTCTTCTAAATCTCAGTGGCATCAGTTTTCTTTACATAATACACAAAGAATGGTTAGGAAGCAAGGGGACCTAGAGACCTGTATGGAAAGAGGCAAATTTGACCTTGTAGGTTTTCCTGAGACTTGGTAGAAATATGAATCTGGAAGGCTATACTACTTTCAAAAGGAACAGAATTGGTATGGCATATTAAGATATATGAGAAAGAGGGGGAGAAACATAGTGTGGAAAGTATTTGGATGAAGATCAAGAGAAGCAGAAACAGAAGTAGCATTATCATCAGAGTATACTGTAGACCACCAGGACAGAAAGGGAATAGACGGGGAGTTTGGGAAACATCACACTCCTGGCCTGCTGCCATTATGTAGTAGTTATGGGGGACTTCAATTATGCATACATCTGTTGGAGCTTTTTCTGTGACCAGATTTTTCTCAGAGCAGATCGGCTAACAATTTCTTAACTTGCCCTGATGATAATTTTATCCTTAAGGAGGTGGAAGACATCAACGAGAGCACGTATACCAGAAGGTGGAAGTAAAGACAAGTAATGGATGAGGATGAAAACAGTCCTGGAAAAAAATAGTTTCAGGAGTACTGAAGCTTAGAATGTGCTGAGACTGATGAGGAAAGTGAAGAATAACAAAAAGGTCTTTTAATTTGTACTAAAAAGATGAGACTCAAAGAAAAGTAGGATTATTGCCCAAGGTGAATGGGACAAGGATAGAAGAGAGCTGTTTAACTATCAGTATGGTTCTTTTTCTTCTTCCAAGGAGATTTTATAAAAATGGCTAACAGGGAGTTTATACCCAAGATAAGTAAGGGTACCTATCTGTTCTTGATGAGTTCACTGGCCATGGTAAAGATTATTACAAAAATAGCATCAGGAAAAGTAGGCAGAATAATTGGCAGCTGTACAATTAAAAGATCAGATTTTTTTCTTGCTTTTTTTTTTTGCAACATGGCTAATTTGGAAATATGCTTTGCATGACTTCACATATATAATTGGAGACTTGGTAAGTTGGTATTCTGGCAGGCCAAAGATTGAACAGCATCTCTTAGAGTCTCAGATTAATTCTTCTGTTAAAGTATGGGTACAAAGAACAAGCTGGCATTTTTTCTCATTTCATTTAAAATTTTTTTTAAAATTATTTTTTCAATGAACAGAAATCTATTTTCTCTCCTCACTTCTCCACACCCCAATTGGAAGATGAAAGAAAAACAAAACTTTTGTACCAAATTCAAGCAAAACAAATTCTGGCATTGTCCATGTCCAAAAAACACACCTCACTTTCACACTGAGTCCATCATCTCTCTATTAAAAGGTACATAGCATGCTTTATCATGAGTCTCCCAAAATCATAGCTATTCATTTTGTTGATGAGAGGTCTTAAGTATTTCCAAATTGCATGTCTTTACAATACTGTTGCTGGTTATATTGTATAAATTGTTCTGCTGATTCTATTCACTTCCCTCTGCATCAAGCTGGTTTTTAAAAATTGGTATTTTGTGTAAGTCATTAAGGAAGCAGGTGGAAAAACTGAGTCGGATTATACCTGTGCAAAAAATTCTCACATTTTTCAAGGAAACAAACTCTCTTTTCCTGTCTCTGTCTTTCTCTGACTCTGTCTCTCTCAAATACACATTTTTTTCTTTTATTAACCCATCCCTCTCAGTATCTCCAATCCCATTCAGCATAAAAAACAAACAAAAAATCAAGCCCTCAATACATATATTCATAATCTTGCAGAACAAATTTTCACATTAGCAAAGTCCCAAACTGTATGTATGTCTCTGCATTTTAAGTTCATTACTTGTCACACACACAAGACTCCATTTCCCCATTCTGTGACTTTTCACAGGCTGTGCCTTATATATAGAATTCTTTCCTTCCTCTCTACTTCCTAGCTTCTTTGAATTCCTTCAAGTCTCAGCTAAAATTTCACCTGCAGCTACCACCTCACACCTACTAGAGGGGCTAACATGATAGAAAAGGAAAATGACAAATGCTGGAGGGAATGTGGAAAAATTGGAACACTAAAGAGCTGTTGGTGGAATTGTGAACTGGTCTAGCCATTCTGGAGAACAATTTAGAATTATGGTCAAAGGGTTATAAATGCATGCCCTTTAACCTAATGATACCACTGCCAGGTCTGTATCCCAAAGAGATCAAAGAAAAAGGAAAACAACCTATATGTATAAAAATATGTATAGCAGCTATTTTTGTGGTGGCCAAGAATTGGAAATTGAAGGTATATCCATCAATTAGAAAGTGGATGAATGAATTGTGGTATGTGATTGTGATGGAAAGCTATTTTGCTATTAGAAATTATGAACAGGATGGTTTCAGAAAAACCTGGTTAGATATGAATTCCTGCAGATCGAAGTGAGCAGTGAAGGAGAACATTGTGTACGGTAAGAGCAATATTTTGATGATCAACTGTGAAAGACTTAACTTACTCCGATCAGTATTATAATCTAACACACTGTCAGAGGACTGATGATGAAAAATGCTGTCCACCTCTAGAGAGAGAACTGATGAATTCTGAATTCAGATTGAAGTATAATTTTTAAACTTTTTTCTTTGCTTTTTTTTTTTGCAATGTGCATGATTTCATATATATCATGTTGCTTGCCTTCTCAGTGGATAGGAGAGAAAGGAAGAGAATTTGGAACTCAATTTTTTTTAAAATTAATGTTAAAAATAAATAAATAATAAATTTATTTTTAAAAATTAAAATTTTACCTGCTGCAAGAAACCTTCATGCTAATGCTTTCACTCTGAAGTTATCTCCAGTTTATCCTGTATTTATCTTGTTTGTTCATATTTGTTTGCATGTTTTCTCCCTCATTACATTGTGTGTGCTCCTTGAGAAGAACAGGGCCCTTTTTTGCCTTTCTCTGTCTCTTCAGAACTTTGCACATAGTAGGTGTTTAATAAATTTTAATTAACTTGATTTGTTGACTCTCTTGTGAAAAAATGAATGGCATTTTCATCTTAATTCTTCTGGACTTGCAATTTATCAATGTGTTGATCAAAGTTCCAAAGTCTTTTAAAGTTTTTTTCTCAATAATAATATTATTTTATAAGTTGGTCTTCTAGTACTGCTCAGTTTGCTCTGTTCATTGCAGTCTTTTCCATTTCCTCTGAAAATGTCCACTGCATTATTTATTCTGGCATAATAATATTAATTACATTCATATACTTTAATTTGTTTAGCCATTCCCCAATATTCTCCAACACCCCCTTAATTTCAAATTGCCTGTTGTAAAAAAACTGCTCTGAATATTTTTGTATATTGAAGTCATTTTTTTCTTTGATTCTTTAAAATATAGGCCCAGTAGTGGTATAGCTGAGTTAAAGGGTATAAACATTTTAATAATTTTTAGGGGGCAGTTCTAACATCCTTTTTAGAATGGCTGAACCAATTCACAGCTCCACCAATAGAACACTCAGATATCTATTACACTTATTTGTAACTGCCCCTCCAATATTTGCCACTTTCCTCTTTTGTCATATTTGCCAGAATGATAGGTATGACATGGAACCTCAAAATTCTTTTATTTGCATTTCTTTAATTATTAGTGACTTAGAGCATTTCTCATATATGGTTGTTGGTAGATTGTATTTTTCCCTTTGAAAACTACCTGTTCATGTACTCTTACCATTTATGTATTGCGAAGTGGCCTTTATTCTTGTAAATTTGAATCTGCTTCTTATGGTTCCTTATATGGCTTGGAGACGAGACCTTTTACTAGAGAAACTTGATGCAAAGATTTGTTCTACTTACCAATTTCCCTTATGGTTTCAATTATATTTGTTTGATTTGTGCAAAAAGTTGAATTTTATATAATCAAAATTTTCCATTTTATCTTGTGTGGTCCTTTCTATCACTTGTTTAGTCTTACTCTTCCCCTTTCCATATGACTGAAAAAGTATCTTATTTCTTTCTCCTCTAACTTGTTAATGATGTGACCTTTTGTATCTAGGTAATATAATCTATTTTGAGTTTATCTTGGAATATGGTGTGAGGTGCTAATTTAAATCCAATTTCTGGCAAACTGTTATCAGTTTTTTTTTTCCCCAGGAGTTTTTGTCAAATATTGTATCAGTTCACCAGTAACTGGGTCTTTGGGCTTTTTGAACAAAATGCTACTGTGTTTTCTTTGTTTCTGAATGTGTGTGCCTAAGATGTTCCACTGATTGACCTGTCTCTCTTTTTTAAACAATTCAAAATTGTTTTAATGATTACTGCTTTGCAGTACCATTGGGGATCTGGTACTGATAGATTCCCTTTCATTCTCATTTTTTCCCCCATTCTTTCCCTCAAAATTCTTGATTCTTTGTTCTTCCATAGAATTCCATTATTATTTTTCTAGCCCCATAAAATATTCCTTTGGTAGTTTGATTGGTATAATACTGAATGAATAAATTAATTTAGGTAGTATTGTTATTTTAATAATATTAGCTCACAGTTATCCCTAAGCAACTAATATTTCTTAAAATCTGTCTTCATTTCTGCCTAGAGTGTTTTATAGTTGGATTCATATAGTCCCAGGGTGAGTATTTTATGGCTTCTTTAGTCATTTTGAATTGAAGTTATCTTTATATTTATACTGAGTTTTGTAATTTTTACATATAGGAATTCTCATGATTTATGTGTCTTTGATAATCTGCAACTTTGCTGAGGTTATCAATTATTTCAATTTTTAATTGACTTTCTAAAACTCTTTAAATTCACCATTGTATCATCTGCAAAAAGTGATAATTTTATTTTCTCCTTGGCTATGTTTATCCCCTCAGTTTCTTTCCTTATCTTATCGCTATTCCAAGCATTTCTTTTTTTTTAAAGTATTGAGCAATTTAATGGGCATAGATTCACAAAATTTTCATTAAACGATTGTAAATTCCAGTATAGTTTTTTCTTACTAACATAAAGATTTAGAATGGAGAAAATTTCCCACAAACTTTACTGTAACAAAAAATAACTACAACAGGTAACTATATGTTTTACTCAAGTTTACACCCTGGGAACTTTTATGTAATGGATAGGTAATGAACAATACAGCAACACTATCCAACAGATCTCAGGACATTTAATCAAACACAATCCGGTAGCTCCGTTCCTGTTCCTTCCGACGACTCTCAAAAACCTTGGACACTTCTTCC
The DNA here is from genome assembly GCA_028646595.1 of Phalanger gymnotis. NCBI lineage: Eukaryota > Metazoa > Chordata > Mammalia > Diprotodontia > Phalangeridae > Phalanger > Phalanger gymnotis. Next base: position 11,015 of record JAQQSZ010014000.1, read on the forward strand.
ACCTTCTGCTGCAACAAGACTGAATTCTGATCGATCTACTGAAGCGAATCCATGTGTGCATTCAAAATTTTACAGATCTGCTGGAGTAGATCATTGGTGTCAGGAGGCCCTCCAGACACGTTCAGGTGCTCGGTAATGTCCTTGAGGTCTTGGGCCATGCTCTTCAGCTGAGCATCTATATTCTCTGCTAGTTTGTAAGTTTTCTCTCGCTCCTCATCTGCATGCTGCAGGTAGATAGTTCCACTTTGCTCCTTCATGGCCTCCTCCAGAGGGGCCAGCAGGTCTTCCAGTTCCTTCTGCTGTGACAGGATAAAGTCTAACTCTTGGTCCAGCCTTTTCTGATCCAGCTTCACCTTCTCTGCTTCTCTGTGTAAAGAAGTGATCTTCTCGCCATTCTCAATTAATGTCCAGTCCCAAGCATTCACCTGGGTGGCCTGCTGAAGGAAGAGTTTCTCTTGGTCCTCCAGTTCGAGGCTCCATTTATTGATCAAACTTTCTAGCTGAGCGTAAGTCGTCACAGGGGTAAGGGACGATGGAGTCTCTTGATCCATTGTGGTAGCTGAGGGCTACGTAGCACAGTGGAAGGGATGATGCCAATGCCAGACTTTA
>JAQQSZ010014001.1:0-11623 GCA_028646595.1 Phalanger gymnotis
CCTCAACGACCAGAGACCATTGGTTCCTGAGCTGGCCCCTCCTAAGTCACCAATCCACACCCACACAGGTCTCACACCTGATAGGGCTTTGGGCCTGGGGCTTAGCACTTAACAGCTGAAAGCACTTCCACTCAAAAGAAACAAAAGCCATGCTAAGGAGACTATTTTGCTTAACAACACAGAGATGTGGCTCTACTGTGCCAGCACCTCTGTAACCATGGGGAAATTACCATCTGAGATTTGTTTCCTCATCTATAAAATGAAGATAATAAACATTTTAATGACTTTATAGAGTTGTTGTCTGGATCAAATAAGGTAATTTCCTTCCTTTAATATGTGTTAGGAATAGTTATAGTACAACATGAAAAAGAAGAGAGAAAATATCCACAAGGAATTAACTTAGAAATAGTTTAGAAGCAGGAAGTCAAAATGAATTCTTTAGGCCCTTGATGTCATGGGTGAAATGGAGAATAAGAAGGAATAAATAAGTATAAGTTATAGTAATTAAAGAATAAACATCCAAAAATTGACTGAAAGGAATAAGAATTAGTGAAGAGAATGATGAAAAGAAAAAAAAAATAGAAAAAAAGGTGAAAATAAAAAAAAAACTAACAAAATAAACTGATGAACTAGAGATAAAGGGACATTTTATTTTACTTAACTGAAAGAAAAACAGTGAAAACTAGGTATTTAGACTAAAGGAATAATTAAAAATAATTAATAAGTAAAGTAAAACTCCAAAATTTGGGGAAGAGTTGAAAAATACAGTGTGGTTGGGCTTGAGAGTGATTAGAAGAGAATATGTAGTAATTGCGTTGCTTTAAATGATATTAAGTAAAAATCATTGAAATTACAACTTGTTATTTTTAAAGATGAAAAATTAAAAAAAAAACTTCCTAATTCAATAAAAAATAGAGCCAAGTAGAAGAAAATATATATCTAATCCTTTTAACTTTAAATGTAAATGAATTAAATAATAAAATGTTGGTTTGGCATATTAAATAAGAAAACAAAATCCCACAATTTATAGATTATGAGAAATACACCAAATATCAAAGACATACACTGAATAAAAATGAGCACATGCAGCAAAATTTACTGTGTATGAGGCAAATTTAAAATTATTATTTTGGTATAAAAGCTGATACTATAAGCAAACTGGAAGAGCAAGGAATAGTTTACCCATCAGATTTATGAAGAATGGAAGAATTTATGATGAAACAAGAGACAGAGAGGATTATGAAATGCAAAAAGGATAAATTTGATTACATTAAATTGAAAAGTTTTTACGCAAACTAAGTCAATGTAACCAAGATTAGGAGGGCAGCAGAAAACTGGGAAAGAATTTTTATAACCAGTATCTCTGATAAGGGCCTAATATCTAAAATATATAGAGAACTAAGTTGACTTTGTAAAAATACAAGTCATTCCCCATTTGATAAATGGTCAAAGATATGAACAGGCAGTTTTCAGAGCAAGAAATTAAAGCTATCTATAGTCATATTAAAAAAAATGCTCTAAATCACTATTGATTAGAGGAATGCAAATAAAACAACTCTGAGGTACCACATTAAACTTATCAGATTTGCTAACATGACAAAAAAGGAAAATGATAAATGCTGGAGAAGATATAGGAAAATTGAAACACTAATGCATTGTTGGTGGAGTTGTGAACTAATCCAACCATTCTGGAAAGCAATTTTGAACTATGCCCAAAGGGCTATAAAAATGTTCATACCCTTTGGCCCAGCATTCCCACTTCTAGGTCTGTATTCCAAAGAGACCAAAAAATGGGGAAAGGACCCATATGCACAAAATATTTATAGTAGTTCTTTTTGAGGTGGCCAAGAATTATAAATCAAAAGGATACCCATCAATTGGGGAATGGCTGAACAAGTTGTGGTATATGAATGTAATGAAATACTGTTGTGGTATAAGAAATGATGGGCAAGCTGACTTCAGAAAAACCTAGAAAGATTTATATGAACTGATGCTGAGTGAAATGAGCAGAATCAGGAGAACATCGTACACAGTAACAGCCACATTGTGTTATGACTGACTTTGATAGACATAGCTCTTCTCTGCAATACAAGGATCAAAGACAATTGCAAAAGACTCATGACGGAAAATGCCATCCACATCGAAAGAAGAACTTTGGATGCAGATGGAAGCATACTATTTGTTCTTTTTTGGTTGTTGTTGCTTTTTTTGTTTCTTTTTTCTCATGTTTCCTCCCATTAGTTCTAATTCTTCCTTACATCACGACTAATTTGAAAATATGTTTTTAATATGAATGTATAAGTAAAGCCTGTATCAGATTGTTTGCCATCTCTGGGAAGGGGGAGGGGAGGGGATGAAAATTTAAAACTCCAAATCTTATGGAAGTGAATATTGAAAACTAAATTAAAAAACATTTTTAAAAGAACCTGTGTGAATGCTGTATCATGAGCTAAAGAGTGGATATATGATTCCATTGATACAGGGAACCTCTGAATAAGAAAATGATAACAACACAGGTTGACACTTTCTTTGCCACTTAGAATTTTAGTGAATTGTCTAGGGCTCAGAGTGATTCTAGGGTTCCATAAACTTTATATTCCAGGGACAGGGCTTGAGCCCAAGCTTTTCTGACTGTGAACCAGCTTTCAAGACATATTACTCAGACTAAATAATGCAAGATCTTCCAAAGGTCCTTGTATAATTACATATAACTTTCAAAATAACTGGGGCCAGACCTATAATAGAAGTATTTTAAAAATATTTCTGATTACTGTTGTTTTCTTTTCACAACCATTAGAGATTTCGATTGTGTTAGCAATGAGACAAAATGTATCCTTTTGTCTACAATTGTTTTTGGTGGTTTTTGTCAGAGGAAATAAATAAATTGTGCAAGCCTACATTATAATTAAGCTAAATAATAAAAATTTCTATTTTAAGGTAAATATAAAATTTTTAATGGCTTATTATTCAAGTTTAAGTTTTGTATGGAATTTTTGAAGACTCTATAGTTCAGACTCTAATTTTTAATTCCACTCAGATAATTCCAGTATTTAATTTTGTTAATGAAAGACATGAAGGTAGATATTTTATAAACCTATTGCTATGATCCGTATTTAGTTCTTAGTGGACTGGAATACATCGTTAAAACAGTATTTCAAAAAATCTTTGGAAAATGTCATACTTTCTTTGAAAGAAATAACAGAAAAGAAGAAAAAATCAGATAATGTTGAGATATTTTTTTCCCTCCATAATTGTTGACAAACCAATGGAAAATGCCTTTTTTTATAGAGATACTTCTCTATTTAGATCTTTTTGGAGAAGGACTTTCCTTAATAATAGAATTTGTTCTTAGTGATTGAGTTAAGCCTCCTGGGAGTAGTCAGAATGGGATTTAGTAAAGCAAAATTGAAATGGGCTCCCTTCTCATAGATGTTTTGCTAAGAAAGGAAAGTCAGAGCAAAATATATTGGAACAGTCACATGGTAGACAGTTTCCCTAGTAGAAGATTATATATAGCTAAGGAAAAGGTGCCTATATCCTCTAGCATAAAATGATAAGCCATTTAAAACTAATCACATATTGACTTAAATTACCACTCTAGCTTGGGTAGGACAATTATCTACCAGCGTTCCCCCATCCAAAACCAAACTGGTTTACACTAGATTTTCCCAGAAAGGTGAGGAGTTGGGAAGTTGATTGGTGTAGAGGGCCAAGGTATCAGCTTCTCTTCCCTTGTTTCAGCTTCCTAGTAGCCTCTGGTCCCATTGACATGGCTTCCTGGTCTCTTAAGGGCATAAATATTTCCCACCCAGATGAGATCATTCAAATTTACTAGCTATTTTAAAACCCTGCTATATCCCTTCCTGATAATCAAATGAGCTTCCATATGGAGACCAAGGGACAACATCTACCCAAGCTCAATGCTGAGGTATCCTATGCTATGGCTAAATAAAATTTCTTGTTAATCATTAAATGACCTACAAGTGCCTCATTTCATTACAACATCAGGCTTGTTACAAATTACTCCTCTACATTCAGTCTGTATTCCAGACAAACTGTCCTGCTTGTTTTGCTTTAATGTAAAGTTATAAGTCAAGAAGTAGGCTGGGAAAATGAACAAACAACAAGGGCAACAACAACAACAAAAATTACTTGATCATAAAAAGCTGCTTTGGTGACAGGGAAGATCTAGATGCAAACATGGAAGACAATGAAATCAAAGGAGCCACATGCAGACATTTAAATAAAAAGGTGAATTAGCCATAGGTACAAAAGAAAATCCTGGAAGAGCTCAAAAGGGATTTTAAAACTTGAATAAGACAGACAGAAGAATAATTCAGAATAGAAATGAGAATGATATAGAAAAATTTATGAAAAGAGAGTGAACAGATTGGTAAAGGAGGCATAAAAATATTGAAGAAAATAACTCCTTAAAAAGAAGAATTGGCCAAAAGGAAAAGAAGGTACAAAAGTTCCACTCGAGAAAATAATTCCTTAAAAATTAGAACTGGGAAAATAGAAGCTAATGATTCAATTAAATAACGAGAAATAATAAAACAGAATCAAAATAATGAAAAAATAGAAGAAAATATGCACTATCCCGTGAGAAAAACTGACCTAGAAAATATATTGAGGAGAGATAATTTAAAAATTATTTAATTACCTGAAAGCCATGATAAAAAGTATTTAGACATAATATTTTCAAAAAATTATCAAGGAAAATTACCCTGACATGCTAGAATGACAAGGTTAAAAATAGTAATTGAAAGAATCTATCAATCACCTACTGAAAGAGATCCCAAAATGAAATTCCCAGGATTATAGCCAAATTTCAAAGCCCTAAGCTTCAATGAGGAAATATTGAAAGCAGCCAAAAAGAAACAATTCAAATATCATGGAGCCATAGTCAAGTTAACACAAGATATTGCTTCTACAACAAGAGATCACAGGGCTTTGAATGTGATATTGTGGAGGGCAAAGGAGCTAGGATTACAGCAAAGAATCACTTACATAGCAAAACTGAGCATAATCCTTCAGGGGGGAAATGGACATTCAAGGAAACAAAGACTTTCAAACATTTTTGATGATATAACGAGAACTGAAGAAAAATTTGTTTTCCAAATATAATACTCAAGAGAAGTATAAAAGGGTAAACAAGAAAAAGAAATCATAAGGGAATCAATAAGGTTAAACCATTTTTTCCTATAGGAAGATGATAATTATAAGTCCTAGTAACTTTGTCATTATTAGGACAGTTAGAAGGAGTATACATAGACAGAGGGCATGTATATGAGTTGACTATGATAGGATGATATCCCCCCCCCAAAATAAAATGAAGGTGCGAGTAAGAGAGATGAAGTGGGAGAAGGGGGAAGGGAAAGATAGAATGGGATAAATGATATCACAAAAAAGAGGTGGGAAAGGAAGAGATTTTACAGTGGAGTGGAAGAGTTGGTCATGGTAGGCAAAGCTTGAACCTTACTTTCATTGGAATTGTTCCATAAAGGAAATAGCATACACATTCAATTGGATATAGAAATCTATCTTACACCACAAGGAAATAGAAGGAGAGAGGGTTGAAAAAGGAGTGATAGAATGGAGATTTGATGGGGGAAATGGTGGTCAGAAGCAAAACAGACTTTTGAGGAGGGACAGGGTAAATGGCGAGAAAGAGAGAGAGAGAGAGAGAGAAAGAGAGAGAGAGAGAGAGAGAGAGAGAGAGAGAGAGAGAGAGAGAGAGAGAAGCAAAAATAAAATGGAAGGAAATATATAGTAATTATAACTAACTGTGAATAGGATGAATAGAATCACCCATAAAATGGAAGCAGATGACAGAGTGGATTAAAAACAGAATTCCACTGCATATTGTTTACAAGAGACATACTTGAAGCAGAGAGATACACAAAGTAAAAGTAAGGGCCTGGAGTAGAATCTATCACTCTTTAGCTGAAGTGAAAAAAGCAGCAGCAACAGTCATGATCTCAGACAAAGCAAAAGCAAAGGCAAAAATGGTCTAATCAAAGAGGATAAGCAGGGAAATGACATTTTGCTAAAAAGTACCATAGAGAGAGAAATATCAATACAAAATTTCATGTGGCTAAAAGGAAACACAATGAAATAATATTGATACTAAACATATATGCACCAAATATTATAGCATCCAAAATCTTAAAGGAAAGGTTAAATGATTTACAGGAAGAAACAGATAGTAAAACTAGTAGGGGAACTCAAATTTCCGCTCCCAGAACTAGAATATTCTAACCATAAATAAACACAAAAGAATTCAAGAAGATGAATAGATTTTTTTTTAAAAAAGTAGGTATTAAAAAAAAAACGAATGGGAATAGAAAAGAAGACACTTTTTTCCCTCAGTAGTACATGTCACATGTGCAGAAATTGACCATGTATTAGGGCATTAAAAAAAGAAATACAACTCAAAAGCAAATTCAGAAAAGCAGACATTTTAAATCTATCTTTTTCATATCATGATGCAATAGAAATTACATTTAATAAAGGACCATGGAAACATAGGACAAGAATAATTGGAAACTGAATAATCCTAAAGAAAAAAAATCAATAATTTCATTAAAGAGAATGACAAAAATGAGACAAGATGGAGTTTTTTTTGTGTGTATTCTTTTGAAAAATGCATAATGTGGAAATATGTTTTGCCTGACTGCATATGTATAATTCATATCAAATGTCTTGCTTTCTCAAAGAGCATGAAATGGAAGGAAGGTAGGAGAGGATTTGAAACTCATTTTAAAAAATGAATATTAAATTTGTTTTTAATTATAATTGAAAAAATTAAATATAAACAAATTAAAATGTTGTAGAAAGGTTAAGGAAAGTAACAATTGTATAAAGGCTATCAAATTGAGCACTTAGAAAATTGTTGCATACTTTGGAGAAAGCAGTTTTAAAAAAATGGTAAGTGTAGAAGCCATTTTAGATGAGACTGAGAAGTGAGGGGGAAAGTGAGGAAATTAAGGCAACAGGTATAGACATAGTTTTAAAAATAGGTTAGCTGTGAAAATGATAAGTGCTATAGACAGAGGGCACAGGGTGAGTTGAATATGAAGGGATGATGTCTTAAAAAATAAAATCAAATTAAGGAATGAGAGAGGAATATATTGAGAGGGGGAGAAAGGGAGTGACAGAATGGGGTAAATTATCCCACATAAAAGTGGCAAGAAAAAGCAGTTCTGTAGGAAGGGAAAAGGGGGCAGGTGAGGGGGAATGAGTGAATTTTGCTCTCATCAGATTTGACCTGAGGTGGGAATAACATACACATTCAATTGGGTATCTTACCCCACAGGAAAGAAGGAGAAAGGAAATAAAAAAGGGGGGATGACAGAAGGGAGGGCAGATAGGGGGAGGAGGTAATCAAAAGCAAACACTTTTGAAAAGGGACAGGATCAAGGGAGAAAATTGAATAAAGGGGGATAGGCTAGGAAGGGGCAAAATACAGTTAGTCTTTCACAACATGAGTATTGTGGAAAGGTTTGGCATAATCATACACATGTGGCCTATGTTGAATTGCTCGCCTTCTTAGGGAGGATGGGTGGGCAGGGAAAAGGGAAGAGAATTTGTAACTCAAAGTTTTATAAAACAGATAATCCACAAAAAGTTTTTGCATGCAACTAGGAAATAAGATATACAGGCAATGGGGCATAGAAATCTATCTTGCCCTACAAGAAAGTAAGGGAAAAGGGGATGCGAGGGAGTGGGATGACAGAAGGGAGGGCTGACTGGAGAACGGGGCAGCCAGAATATATGCCATCTTGGAGTGGATGGGAGGGTAGAAATGGGGAGAAAATTTGTAATTCAAACTCTTGTGAAAATCAGTGCTGAAAACTAAAAATATTAAATAAATAAATAATTTTTAAAAAAGAAAAGAAAAAAAAAGAATAAAGAGATCTGTCCAACTGCAAGAGATAGAAAGAGAAATTCCATTTAAAGTTAATGTAGAAACTATGAAATATATGGGAGTTTACCTGCCAAGATAAATCCAAGAACTATATGAACACAATTACAAAAAACTTCTTACCCAAATAAAGTCAGATCAAAATAAATGGAAAAACATCAGTTGCTAATGGTTGGACAAGCTAATATTTACCTAAATTAATTCACTTATTTAGTGTCATACCAATAAAACTACCAAAAATGATTTCATAGGTCTAGATACAAGAGCAACAAAATTCATCTGGAAGAACAAAAGATCCAGAATATCAAGGGAATGTATGAAAAGAAATGCTAGGGAAGGTGGTCTACCCATACCAGATATTAAATGGCATTACAAAGCAGCAATCATCAAAACTACTTCCTACTGACTAAGAAATAGAGTGGTGAATCAGTATAATAAGTTAGGTACACAAGAAGCAGTAGTCAATTACTATAAGCAATCTACTCTTTGATAAATCCAAAGAGTCCAGCTTCTAGGATAAGAATTCACTATTTCACAAAAAATGTTGGGAAAATTGGAAAATGTTAGGGCAGAAACTGGGCATAGACCAATATCTTACTCCATATACCAAAATAAAGTCAAAATGCATTCACATCTTACATATAAAGGCTGATACTATAAGCAATTTGGGAGAGAAGGGAATAGTTTACCTGTCATACTTATGGAGAAGGGAAGAATTTATGACTAAACAAGAGATAGAGAGCATTACAAAATGCAAAATGGCTACTTTTAATTAGTTAAATTGCAAAGTTTTTGTACAAACAAAGCCAGTGCAACCAAGATTAAGAGATAAACAGAAAATTGGGAAAGAATTTTTTTACAACCAGTGTCTCTGACAAAGGCTTCATCTCTAAAATATACAGGGAACTGAGTCAAATTTACAGGAAAACAAGTCATTTCCCAATTGAGAAATGGTCAAAGGATATGGAAAGGCAGTTTTCAGAGGAAGAAATTAAAGATATTTATAGTTATATGAAAAAAATGTTCTAAATCACTATTGATCAGAGAAATGCAAATCATCTCTCCTGTCAGATTGGCTAACCTGTCCAAACAGAAAAATGATAAATGCTGGAGAAGATGTGGGAAAATTGGAACACTATTGCATTGTTGGTGGAATTGTGAACTGATCCAACCATTCTGCAGAGCAATTTGGAACTATGCCCAAAGGGCTATAAAAATATGCATGTCCTTTAACCCAGCAATGCCACTTCTGGGGCTGTAATCCAGGGAGATCATACAAGGGGGAAAAGAACCCATATGTACAAAAATATTTATAGCAGCTCTTTTTGTGGTGACAAAGAATTGGAAATCAAGGGGATGCCCATGAATTGGGGAATGGCTAAACAAATTGTGGTGCATGAATGTAATGGAATATTGTTGTGCTATAAGAAATGAGGAGCAGTTGGACTTCATAAGAACCTGGAGAGTTTTATGTAATCTGATGGTGAGTGAAGGGAGCAGAACCAAGAGAACCTTGCCCACAACCACAGATACATTACTTCTGTGATTACTAACATTGGTAGGCTTGGCTTTTCTCAACAATGCAAGGTTCTAAGACAGCTCCAAAAGACTCATGATGGAAAAGGCTATTCCCATCTAGAGAAAGAATTACAGAATCTGAATGGGGATTGAAGCAAACTATTTGTGCGTTCTCTCTCTCTCTCTCTCTCTCTCTCTCTCTCTCTCTCTCTCTCCTTTAATTTTGGTTTTGTTAAATCTTTGTCATGGTCCATTTCATTGGTTATAATTCTTTACAATTTGATTATTAGAAAAATAAATTAATGTAAAGGTATATGTAGAACCTATATCAGATTACATGCCATCTTGGGGGAGAGGGGGGAGGAGAGGGAAGGGGAGAAAATCTGGAACTCAAAAACTTGTGTAACTAAGGGTTGTAAACCAAAAATTATAACTAATAAAAAGAATAAAGATATCTGAGAATTTTTATAGGAAAAAAAATAGAAGAGGTAGGAAGAGAGAGAGAGACAGAGAGAGAAACAGAGAAAGACAGAGAAAGAGAGGGGAGAGAGAGAGAGAGAGAGAGAGAGAGAGAGAGAGAGAGAGAGAGAGAGAGAGAATGAGAATATGTCAGCAGTAAAAAGCTAGCCCTTTCTATATAACATGGCCAGCTAGTCATGGTGAAAGACTTTTTTTAAATCTATTTTTCGTTTGTCTCTCAAACATAGGAGAGCTGGCTGATGCAATGAAAGGTGACAGTTTAATAGTTCTGGGTAGTACATTGTTCAGTTCAGACAAATTATACATCCCACGCAAACAGTGAAGATAAAAGCACCTCTAGTCTCCTCTGTCATCATTATCATCAACAAATATTTTTTGAGTGCCTGTTATATGCAAAGCAATGTTCCTTATCTCTCAATTGTTCTCAACCCTAATTTAAAGCTATATGCTCTATAAGTTTCATTGTCCCACTATTCTCTACCAGAAATAGTCAAGGATTACATAAATTCCAATAGCCGTGATTTTTTTTTAAAGATGTGGCTGCCTGTTTTTCCTGTAGATAAGATGGATTCAAACCATCAAGGAACCATCTATTGAAATTTTACAGTGACTGTCCCACAAGGGTCACATCCAAATCAGGGACCCATAATGAAGAGGTGTTCTTGGCATTATCAAAGCATTTAGCCCAGCAGAAGAGGAGAAACATTCAAGTCTTCTCTATTCTAGGTTTTAAAAAAAAGATCTCTTAAAAATTCTTGCCTGATGGAAAGGTTTCTATGGAAACTGACTTCAAAACACAATATGAGGGAAAAAAGAGAAGTACCTTCAGTGAGTGAATTAAATGGATTTCCAAGAAACCTTTAAGTAGGTTAAAATACAAATGCAAATTTTTTCCCATGCAAAATGTCTAAAGGAGATTAAATTTGTAGATTTAACTTTACATTATTGGAGCTCTGAGAAGAGTATAAATATTTTGTTACCCCCCAAAATGTACACATTGCATGAAAGTCATGCACTGTATATAGTGTGGTCCATCTTCATGATACTTTACATGAATACTAATGCCCATTTTTTGGCTAGAGTACTCCCATTTTTCTTGCCATTATGGTACACTCAAAATGCATTTCCATTTTAACACTGTTAGTCCTCCAGTACATAAAAGCATTCATTTATTACAATGAATTCTAAACTAAAGAGTACAGCACATTCCATGATAAAAAAAAGGCTCTTCCTTCGTTAATTGAAAATTATTTGAAAGTAGTTAATTGTTGTTGTTTTTTTCTTCTGCCCTCACTTTGCTCTTCCTCCTCCTCTTCTCTAAAAAGTGACTTTTTCTTTTTAAGGATTAAAACTACTCACATCATTGAAGAACAGGTAAATGTTTTCGTGCAAAATATCAGTGAATAGAAATGTTCCTTTGCTGTTGGAGAAAGTGGAAATGTCAGCACCCTGGTACACTGTTCCCATAATTGGTATAGCATAATTAGATGCTTAGTGGGCTATTATTCCTTGGTAACCTTTTCCAGGCTATTCAATACCGTATATGTATATGTATATGTATATGTATATGTATATGTATATGTATATGTATATGTATATGTATATGTATATGTATATGTATATGTATATGTATATGTATATGTATATGTATATGTATATGTATATGTATATGTATATGTATATGTATATGTATATGTA
>JAQQSZ010014002.1:0-11623 GCA_028646595.1 Phalanger gymnotis
CTTTGTCACCAAAGAAAGATTCCAAAATCTGAGACTGAATCTGGGTGCATTTTCGCTGCCTGGCCATATTCCCACCCTACTAACTTGACCCTTGAGTTTTTCAGCGGGGTATGACTGCTTGTAGATTAAAGAGAACTATATTCCAAGCTTGGGGGAATGTGCCAGCTCTGCCACACCAGCACTCCTCCTTCCCCAAGAACCCCCAACCTGGACTGGACTTAGATCTTCAGCAAGCTCTTCACTCCTGCTCTGATCTGCCACTTAATTCCTCCCACCAGGTGGGCCTGGGGCCAGAAGCAACTGCAGCTGTAGTTCTGTAGCTACCCCACCTCCCCTGCCCTTGGGGTGGTGGCTGAACAGTGAACTCCTTTTTTCACTCTGTCCCCAGCAGCTTTTCCCACTAACCTTCTCTGTTGTCTTTGGTGTTTGTGGGCTGAGAAGTCTGGTAACTGCTGAAGCTCACTGATTCAGGGCACTAAGGCATGCTCCGCCGGGCTCCTGGTCTGGTTGGTCCACGCCATCCATGCTGGGCTCTGCTCTGCTCCCAGTTCCCAGCTCTGTGCGCAACAGACCTCATCCAGAGACCATCCAGGCTGTCCTGGGCTGGACCCCTGCTTCCCTCTGACATTTTGTGGGTTCTGCAGTTTTAGAATTGGTTCAGAGCCATTTTTTATAGGTTTTTGGAGGGACTCCACAGGGAACTCATGCTAGTCCCTGCTTTCCAGCCACCATCTTGGCTCTTCCCCCCTTTAGCTCTTTTTAATATGGTAAAGATTTGAAAAATGAGTGAGTGCCCATCAATTTGGGAACGGCTAAACAAATTATGTTATATAAATGTGGTGGAATACTATTGTACTATAAGAAATGATTAAATTTGGAGAGACTTATATGACCTGATGCACAGTGAAGTGAGCAGAACTAGAATGATTTATAGAACACTATATTATATAATATAACAATATATTACACAATATAATGATCACATAATAATAATTATGTACCAATAGTATTGTAAGGTTTTAAAAGAATAAAGAATTCTGATCAAAACTGACCAGCTACAATTCTTTACAGCCCATGATAAACATGCTCCCCATTTTCTGACAAAGAGATGATGGACTCAGCCTACAGATTGAGCAATCTATCTATCTGTCTTTGGACATTGACAATGCAGGAATTTATTTTGCTTCACTATGTATATTTGATCTTTTTCAATGAAGGAATGTGGGAGGGAGGGAGAAAGTAGGTTTAAGTTAACTAAAAAAATAAAATTAGTTTTAAAAAAAGAAACAACGGAAAGGCAGGTTTAATGGGGGGAAGACAGTAATTTCCATTTTGAACAAGTGAATTCTGATATTTAGATAGGTTATTTATGTAGGTGGAAATGAACAGTAAGCAGTTGTTAATATATAGCAGACAGTTTAGGTACAAACATATAGATCTGAGAGTTATCCATACCTTCAAAAGCTCTCTTGTATAAGTCTATCCACTCACACAACAACCACCTTGGCTCAAGCCATCCTTACCTCTTGCCTAGAATATTGTAATGACCCTAAATCATCTCCCTGCCTCATGTTTCTTCCCACTCCAAGCCATTTTTCCCTCAGCTGACAAAGTGTCTTCCTGAACATGTAAATCTGACCATGTCACTGTTATACTCAGGAAACTCTACTGACTCCCAATTACCTCCAAGATCAAATGTAATCTCAGTTTGGCATTTAAAGATCTTTAAAACATTTCCAGTTTTATACTTTCCAGTCACTCTACTATTACACTACATTGTCTGATTTGCTGTTCTTATCAATAACATTCAATTTCCCAACTCCTTGCTATGCTATATGTCCCCCGTGCATGCAATGTTCTTCTTATCAATAACATTCAATTTCCCAATTCCTTGCCTTCATGCTATATGTCCCCCATGGATGCAATGTTCTTACTCACCTCTACTTCTCAGCTTCCCTGGATTCCTTCAAAACTCAACTAAAATGCCATCTTTTATGAACGGCCTTTCTGGTCTGCCCAACTACTAGTGCCTTCCCTAGCAGATTGCTTTCTTTCTGTTTTTGAGCTGCTAGGTAGTACATTCATAAAGTTCAGGAATAGAAGGCCAGCCTTGGCATCAGGAAGACCTAAGTCCAAATATTTTCTCAGAAACTTTCTATTTGTGTGAACCTGGGAAAATTAATTAGCCTTTCTTTTCCTCATCTATAAAATAGGGATAAGTAATAGCACCTGCCTCCAATATTGTTGTCAGGATAAAACATTTTGCAAACTTTAAATTTATATTTGCTTATGTACTATTATTATTCTCTATATTTTAATTCTGGACTCAAACACTATAAAAAGTCTTTCACAGCAAGCCTGAAAAGAATATTGAATTTGAGGCTGTAAATCTTTATTTTATAGTACTAATTTAGGGAAAAGGATATAATAAATTCCACACATTAATTTTAAAATTTTTGTGCTTTTCTGTACCACCTGCTGAACTTCCTTCTGTTCTCTTCTGTGTATTTTAAAAAATGGCTTTCCTCTTCTTGGCTTTATCATTGATAACCCTCTCTCTGCCTCCTTCAAATCTCTTCAATTAAAAACTAAAGGAAAAAAAACACAACAATAACCTTGTAAAAATAAACATAGGCAAACAAAACACATCCACATAGTGCCTACTTACCAGTTGTGTGACCCTGGGCGACTGACTTTATGCTGTTTGCCTCAGTTTCCTTATCTGTAAAATGAGCTGAAGAAGAAAATGACAAACCACTCTAGTATTTTTGCCAAGAAAAACCAAATAGGGTCATGAAGAGTCAGACAAGACTGAAATGACTGAACAATAGCAGCAGCAACAACAAGCAAAATATATGCATACAATAGTCATGTTTAGAAATGCATCGTTCTGCATCTTAAATCCATCATCATCATCATCCTTCTCTCTCTCTCTCTTGGAGTTGGGCAATTTATTTTGTTCTAGGTGCTCTACAGGCTTGGTTGGTTATCATTTTAATCAGTTTTTTAGTCTTTCAGAGTTGTTTTTCTTCACAATGTTGTCCTTATGTGAATTGTTCTCTTGGTTCTGTTCATTTCATTCCTCATCACATCATTCCACTCAGAATTCTCTGAAAACATCTCTTTTGTCATTTTTCCACAGTGCAATGAAATTCCATTATATCCATATACTGCAGTTTGTTCAGGTTGTCTGCCTTTGACTAAGGGACAATCTAACCCTTTCCCCCCCATTAGACTATAGTTGCTTTTTTCTATCCTTTTTAATCCCTTTTTTATTCTCTCCCTTCAGGATCAGGAAGTTTATTTTGCTTGTAACTGTTCCCTCCCCAGTATTACCCTCTCTGAACCATGTGCATATATGTGTATATATATATATATATATATATATATACATATACATATATGCACATGCCCAGTCACGTCTACTAGTTTATATATATACCCTATTAAAATTTAAGTTCCTTGAGGACAAGGACTGTCTTTTGTATCCTCAGTGCTAAGAACACTGTTATGTGCATGGTAAGTACTTAATAATTGTTGCTAATTAATTGATTCATTCAGGCAAGAGAGGGTTAGACTATTCAAAGGAGAATATAAAAGAAAATGGAGACTGGATATTTGGAGAGCATATTGTTTAACAGGTAAGGATGAAGGCAATGAACCAGGCAAGGAGTCTGAGAAGACGCTAAGGAAGGAAGATATTGATAAGGTGAAGGTTATCAGCACAGTCAAATATTGAAGAAAGTTTAAAGAAGATGAGGATAGAGAAAAATTATGAATTTGGAAATTAAGAGGTCAATTAGTTACTTTAGAGAGAGTAGTTTGTATAGAGTACTGGGATGAGAACCAAATTGTATGGGATCAATGAGAATATTGATGAATAAGTAGATGAAGCGTTTGAAGGGTATTTTCTAGGAGTTTGTCACCGGCTTTTTTTTCCTTTTTGTTTTGTTGTAAGATAGAGACCTAGGTATGCTCAGGGAAACCTAGGTAGGCAACAGGGAAAATGCCAATAGATAGAGAGAAGTTCATAATACTGGGGAATATGGTGATAAGAAATGAATGGATAATGGAGAATGAAGGGATAGCAATCAAATGAACCTAAGTTGACCACTTTATCTTCTGATGGCTGCAGGAGGAGGGAACAATTGAGGACCTAGGTTTTGAAATATTGAGGATAGAAAATGAGGGAGGTCATGGTTATTGGCATCACTTCTTACTTGGCTGCTTACCTGGACTTCACCATTATCTCCAGAAATTCAACTTCCAGCAAGATCAAAATCAGCTCTGTAACTCACACATCATCAGTCCCCTCTGATCCTTGAGCCCCTCCCTCCCTCTGATTGGAGAAAGTAGAAGGTGGACATGAGAGGGCTTCTCCCAAATCCTCTATTTAAGGAGGGGACCCAGGGCAAATCATTTTCCACCTGATTACAGAACTTCTTCATGCCCTTTCACCACATACCTTCAGTTACACTTTTAAACTTCTTTTTGGGTCTTATCTTTCCTCATTAGATTTTGGGTTCCTGTAAGACAGAGACTTTTTTCCTTTCTTTGTATCTCTAAATGCTTAGCACAGTGCCTGGCACTTAATAAATATTTGTTGACTGACAATAAAATAGGGAGTGAAATTAACTCTTCAGAAAGGGGACAGTGTAAGGGTTAGGTTTGGATGCCTTAATAGAGAGGAAAAATTTTATAACAGATGTAGAGAGTATCATAAAAAATCAATAGAAGATAAAATTATTCCCAGGTAATTGGGTGAACCTAGCTGAGGTTCAGTTTTTAATGGACTGGATTTTGATAACAGAATTTCAGAATTTCTTTCAGGCATGATAGGTCTAAAATGGGGTGGCTGAAATACAGTGGAGTTGTAAAAAAGACATGAGATTTGAGGAATTTTTTAGACTAGGAAGGTAGGTTATTGGTGGAGAGTTTAAGATTACCATTTAAATGACCAGTAATGATATAGGTTAGTTAGGGTAGAGAGGAAGACTGACCTCAATGTAGGAACATTCCAGAGATTGGTGGATGATTGTGATAAAAATCTTGATAGCATGTTATAATCAGATGAGAAGAATTTCAAAGGAAGAGAATTAACTGAGTTATTTTGGCAGAACAAGAGTCTAGAAATGGCAATGGAAGAGGGGAGAGTATGTTTCCCCTTTCTTTCTGGCCTAATAATTAGCCATCTTTAGGGAATGAGTAATCAACTAACAATAGAGAAGATGGTGAGAAATTTAGTGATGAGCAGTATAATAGAAAGAGCTCTGAACTTGAGTCAGGAGAAATCTGGATTTCTATTCCATCTTTTTACTGATTCTCTCTCAATTTCAATCATTTAACTACCTCACTTATAGACTTAGAAAGTAATATCTTATACTCTCTCAGTTGCCTTAAAATTTTATTTTTATAGTTATGTTTTATTTTTTATCATATATATTTTGAATATGTCCTTTCCTCCCCTTCCTTCCCCCTGCAGTGAGTCATCCCTTATAACAAAAATTAAAAGAGAGGAAAAAACAGTCAATCAACGTAACTAACAGATTGAAAATGTAACAGTACATATGATATTCCATATCCATAGTTCTTCCCACTTCTGTTATGAAGGGAAAAAGGTACATTTTCTTAATTTCCCATTACTGAGTTTAGCCATTATAAATATTCAATGTCATTTTCTTCTTCTTTTAATTTTTTTGTTTACATTTTCGCCTTACTTTCAAGTTATTTAAAGTAGACATAATACTCAGCACTAAGTGCCGTAAGGCAGCTTGGACAGGGGCAGGACAGTCCACCCAGCAGAAATTTATATCTGGGAATCAAAGCAAACCTACAGGATTAAGCAAAGGCAGCAAAGGGACATGAATACTAAAGTGTGTTGAAAACATTCCAATCCTTTGGGAAAAAGGACAGATGAAATAGGAGTAATTATTTTTAAAAAATCCATGCTTGCTCCTAAATCTGCCTGTTTATATGGATGGAAGTAGGAGAAGATAGTAGAGGTCTACATAACAGATAGGTGGTAGTTCAGCTAGAGAGCCCCGGGAAACGGTAGATAGGGAAATATGTACCTAGTCATAAGAGACAATAGAGAATAGGACCTGAGAGACCAAGAAGACATTTGATCACTGAAAGGATTCAGATGGCGGGGGTGGGGTGGAGGGGAAGAGCATAATAATACTTATGGAAAGAAAAGGCAGAGAACCTAGTTATCCTGGAACTTTGCTACAAGGTAGTTTCATTGATTTGAGGACACTTATTAGGAAAGACAATAAGATGCAATCAATGCTGAGGGGCATAGCGAACTACAAACTTAGGGCTCCATATATCCCTCCTTGCTCAGTGCCAGTACTGAATGCAGATCTGCAAGCAGTGCTGAACAACGTTGTTGGTGATGGGGGATGTTTGGTTGGTATTAATGGTTCTTCCTGTGAAATTGATAGTAGTTCAGGGGCAGAGAACCAACTGGGTCATGAAACACCATCTAATTTTTTTAAAAAAGAGAGTCAGAAAAATGAAATAAAATCAAGGAAGAAAATAAAATCTGTGACTTTCAAGGATCTAGGCAACGAAATGCTTATGAGTGTTTCTTTTGCTTATTACTTACAGGAGGCCAGCTCCCTCAGGAGGGCCAGCACATCCTTTTGTCTTCAGGTACCCTTCGGATTGCCCATGTAGCAGAGCATGATCAAGGCCAGTATGAATGTCAGGCTGTCAGTCCTTTGGGGGTGAAGAGAGTGATTGTCCAGCTGATTGTACATCGCAAAGGTAATTCTCCCTATTATTCAAACTTACCCTTTATACTAAAATAAAGTGCATTAAAAAGCAATTATTAAACACACACTATATGCCAAACCTTGTGCTAGCCACTGAGGATTCTGGTATGAAAACAAGGCTTTCCCTTGAGGAGCTTTCAATCAGATGAATTAGAATTAGAAGGTGAGAGTGGGATGGTGGTTGGTATAACATAATTTCGAGCTGAGCTGGTTTAGACCAAACTAAGATTCAAATTTAAAAGATCCCAGAGTCCTGAGGCGAAAACCTCTGCAACCTATACTCTGTCTCCCAACGGTGTTTATTTCTCAGTTTATTTTTAATTTCACAGGATAGAAGATGTAAATTCAATTCCCTGCATCTCCATGTAACCCCTTTTTATTTTTCAACCTCTGAATTTCATTACACTAATTCATTTATTACAAGCCATCCATCTCCTAATAATTACTTACTTCATAAAAAGCCTACTGAAATATGACGTATAATGAATGGATATTTGATGAATCTATACCTAGGATACTGCATAGCAAAAAGTCATCTTTTAAGACTGATGGAATATCTCTTCTCTGTGCTGTTATTGAGAGCTGTCTTTCATGTCCAGGCTTATTAAGAGTGAAGTGCTGACGCTTTTAATATTCAAATTCATTGTATTGAAATCAGTATTTTTGTTTACATATGTGTAGTGAGTATTCTGGAATGAGGTGATAGTATTTATCTAGATTTTATAGTACAATGAGAGGTAAAAAGAGCCCATTGTGCATGTTTTTTGTTTTTTTTAAGATAATTTATATATAAGAATCAGGACTAGACCTGTAATGTCAATAATATGGTGGATCCCAGTGAGGAAACTTCCTCTACCAATGCAAGTTCTGTTACCAATCTGTTCTGAAACTGATAGTGTCAGACTGTTGGCTAGAATACGAAGAGGTTAAATAGCTTGCCTACTGGCAGACATTCTGTATGTGTCAGAGGCAAGACTTGAACTTAGGTCTTCTTGGCTCCAAGGCCAACTCCCTATCTACCTACGACGTTACCCGCTTAAAGTTTAAACATAAAAAGTTAGTCATTATTAAATACTAAAATCTATGTTTTTGTGGCTTAGGCAAAAATGGAGACATATATAATATTAAATAAATTGCATTTATAGAACTTTTAAACATTTCCACAAAATGTCTTAATTCCTCCCACACTTTCTGAAATTATTTTCACTTTGGTATGGTTAAATATGGTAATGTGTATTCATATCTGAAAATGAGGGAAGCAAGTAGTCAGGAGCAAACCATAAGCCACAGAATGGATAAGAGGATGTAGGGTTGTTAAAGAGACAAATATAAAGCTGATTGAGAAAATAAAATAAAACATATGTGTATATATGTGTATATCTATATCCATATAGATATACATGCATACATGTATATGTACATAAAATTTTGTGTAGAAATAGCCAAATGATCTGTATTAATCAGTTACTCCCTAGAGTTTCCTGTCTTTTTTGGGGGCTTCATAAAAGGAGATGAAAAGAACTTTGAAAATCTAAAGTGAATAACAAAAAGGAGAAGAAAATAGAAAACTATGGAAAAATAGGAAGGGAAAGGAAGATGAACGAACATAAAAGGATAGTGATGAGGCAATTCTGTTCCTGTTTGGTCAATCTAAGGTGAATTTATTAGTTTGAAATATACAGCAGATCTACCTACAAGGATGAAATTACTCAAGCGATTGGATGTTCTCAACTTCATTTGGCTCAGTAGAGAAAAAAAGGTTATACACTCAGTTTTCAGTACACAAAGGACTAAGAACAGCACAGCTTGGGGGTGTTTTGCTACTAAAATATGACAGATAAAGTATAGTTGCTTGATGAATCTCTATCCAGACTACTGCATAGCAAGGAACATTCTCTCAAGACTGATTAACTAGTATCTTTTTCACAGAGATCTGTCTCTAGATGGAGTTAGGCTTTTTGGCTTTTATTTGTTATGTGTTATCATAGAGATTCATCTACAGATGGAGTTCAGCTTTTACTACTTCCATGAGATTATCGAATTTTTTTCATCTTTTAAATTTCTGTGGTGATATTCACTTTGAATCCAAGTGATACCAATTCCTCAATTTCCAAATTATACTCATTTTTGCTCTGAAATAACAAATGCTATACTAAAAAGCAAACAGGAAAGATGTTTCCACTCCCAGGTAGTACATTTATTATGTGGATTTCAATGTCTGTCAGATAGTGAGCAACATTTGATATAAGGATATCTTATTAAAATTCTTACAGCTATCATCCCCATTCTTATTGACCTGATATTTTACTATTAGGGTTATATCATGACTCACTCATTAACCTCCACCATGGGCTATAAGAAAGCACATATTCCACTTTATTGTCAATGCTTTTTATATTTAAACTACACTACAGAATGGAATTCTATGATCTAAAAAAGAATGTAGGTTGTCAGATTTTCAAAAGTTTGAAAATCCTTACTTAATAAGGACAGCCATCTTTCCCATAAGCAAGGCCTACAAGAAAGAAATAAAATATATATTTATAAATCACTTTCAGTGTTTGTCAAATTGAGAGATAGTAATATGAATAAGGGCAGGCTATTTCCAAATGTAAAACTGATTAGTCATTTTAGCTAAATTTACTACTTGCTAACCAACTCAGTTTAATTCAGTAAGAATTATTAAGTGCCTACCCTGTGCCAGTGCTACCCTTTATGCTAACTGCTAGGAGCACAAAAGAGGGAAAAGACAGTTACTTTCCTCAGAGGAGCTTATAGTCTAATGAGAGAGACAACATGAAAATGAATATATATAAAAGGAAGCTACATAGTATTCAGGATAAATAGGAAATAATTAAGAGATGGAAGGCACTGGAGTTAAGTGGGGTAAGTCTTCCTGTAGAAGATTTTGATTGGCACTTAAAGGAAGCCAGGGAATTTAGTAGTCAGAGCAGAGGAGGGAGAGCATTCCAGGCATACGAGACAGCTAGAGAAAGTGCCTGGAGCTGAAAGATGGAATGTCATGTTTGTGGAACAACCAGAAGGCCAGTGTCATTGGATCAAAGAGTAATGTGTTGGAGAGTAAGATGTAAGAAGAATGTAAAGGTAGGAGGGGGCTGGTTTATGAAGGGTTTTAATGCCAAATAGCATTTTGTATTTGCTTCTAGAAGCAATAGAGAGACTTATTAACAATTTCCTGATTTCAATCTACTATCTCCCAACTCTATGCATTTTCTTACGTCTTCTCCTATATTTAGAATGTTTATTTATTTACTTATTTATCTATTTATCTGTCAATCTATTTATTTATACCTCCTCTTTTAAATCCTTACAATCATCTGTTAAGCTCCTTTTTCTTTCTTCAAGGCTCAGTTTAGGTGTTAGGTCCTTTAGGAAGTCTTTCTTGGTCTACTCTGCTAAAATTTTTCTCTCATCTATGAATTTTGCTAAAACATTTTAGATCTCTCATTTGGTACTTTCAAGCTTTACCTTGCATTATACAATGTCATATTCTTTCTAGTAAGATGAAAACTACTCGAGGGCAGAGATTGTTATTATTTTTTTTTCTTTTTTCCTCATAGACTATATGAACATAGTATTTCATGAATATTGTTATGATTGAATTAAATAACTTATAACTGTGCAACATTATGTAATATAGAGACACTTCATTTGAAGAGATACCTATAAACCAGATATAATGTTTGCTGCTTCATTCCCATCCTGTTGATCATCTTTTCTAATAGCCTACACACTGGAGGCTTCCCTCTCTTTTTATTAAGGTGATAGGGATACGAATGTACATGGCATTTGGGCTGTCCATTGGTTGTTTCTTATTCTTACTACATGGCACATAGTTTCCATAATTTATTTCTATCATTTTGGGGGGATTCTGAGTTACATTTTTCTTTAGTTTTATAGCTCCTCTTACATTCTCACTGTGAAAAGCTCATAATTGGGAAAACCTCATCATCCTGCAAGATCCTGTCAGCACCAGTGCTTCACCTCCTTACCACCTTCTGTTCCTCTAATTGGAGAGTGGAGCTATGAACTCTCAAACCTTCATTTAAGAGGAAAGCTCATCTCAAACATTTTCTCATTTTTTCACCTGGGTGCATTACTCTAAGACTTCTCTGACTTTTTTTTAACCATGCCTGCTCTGCACCCTCACCTCCATTTTCTGTTATCTTTCACCATTAGATTGTAAGCTCCTTGAACTCAGGGACTGCCTTTGTTTTTTCGTATGTGTATCTCTAGTGCTTAGCACAATGCTTGGCACATGGTAGGTGCTTAATACATTTTCATTGACTGACTGACTTGAATTTTCAAAGATTATTGTTCTGGAAGTACATCTGTATGGTTATTTTTTTCAGTACTTAGGGACATAATTCATTTATGTCTTAAAATTTAAACTCGTTTCATAGGTTTAAAGATTTAGAGCTGCAGAGGGGGGTGGAGCCAAGATAGTGGCTGGGAAGCAGGGAATAGCCCATTCCCAAATTGATGGGCACCCCCTCATTTTTCAAATCTTTACCATATTAAAAAGAGCTAAAGGGGGGAAGAGCCAAGGTGGTGGCTGGAAAGCAGGGACTAGCATGAGTTCCCTGCTGAGTCCCTCCAAAAACCTATAAAAATGGCTTTGAACCAATTCTAGAACTGCAGAACCCACAAAATATCAGAGGGAAGCAGGGCTCTAGCCCAGGACAGCCTGGATGGTTGCTGGGTGAGGTCTTTTGCACCTCATCCAGACCAGGAGCCAGGTGGAGCATGCCTTAGTGCCCTGAATCAGTGAGCTGCAGCAGTTACCAGACTTCTCAACCCACAAACACCAAAGACAACAGAGAAGG
>JAQQSZ010014003.1:0-11622 GCA_028646595.1 Phalanger gymnotis
AGCTGGAAAATAGTGTGTTAGAAACTAGGCATAGTTTCATTGTATAAGAAGATAAGGTCAAAATGGGCATATGATTTAGACATAAAGGTTGATGCCATAAGCAAATTAGGAGAGCAAGGAATAGTTTACCTGCCAGATCTATGGGGAAGGGAAGAATTTATGACCAAACAAGAGATAGAGAACATTATAAAATGCAAAATGGATAATTTTGATTACATTAAATTAAAAAGGTATTGCACAAACAAAGCCAATGCAACCAAGATTAGAAGGAAAGCAGAAAGCTGGGAAACAATTTTTATTGCCAGTATCTCTGGTAAAGACCTTATTTCTAAAATGAATAGAGAACTGAATCAAATGTATAAGAATGCAAGTCATTCCCAAATTGATAAATGGTCAAAGGATATGAACAGACAATTTTCGGATGAAGAAACTAAAGCTATCTATAGCTATATATCTATATATCATATATCATGAAAAAATGTGCTAAATCACTATTGATTAGAGAAATGCAAATTAAAGCAACTCCAAGGTACCACCTGACACCTATCAGATTGGCTAATGTGACAGAAAAAGAAAATGATGGGTATTAGAGAAATATGGGAAAATTGGGACACTAATGCATTGTTGGTGGAGTTATGAACTGATCCAACCATTCTGGAGAGCCATTTGGAACTATGGAGAAAGAGCTATAAAACTGGGCATGCACTTTGATGCAGCAGTACAACTACTAGGTCTATATACCATAGAGATCATAAAAATGGGAAAATGCCCCACATGTACAAAAATATTTATGGTAACTCTTTTTTGTGGTGGCAAAGAATTGGAAATTGAGGGGATGCCCATCGCCTGGGGAATGGCTGAACAAGTTTTGGTATGTGAATATAATGGAATACTATTGTTCTTTAAGAAGTAATGAGCAGGTTCAGAAAAACCTGGAAAGACTTACATGAACTGATGCTGAGTGAAGTGAGCAGAATCAGGAGAGCATGGTACACAGTAACAGCAACATTGTGTGATGGCCAACTTTGATAGACTTAGCTCTTCTCAGCAATACAATGATCCAAGACAATTCCAAAAGACTCATGACAGAAAATGCTATCCACATACAGAGAAAGAACTATGGAGTCTGAATGCAGAATGAAGCATACTATTTTCACTTTTTTTGGTTTTTCTTTCTTTTTCTCTTTTGTTTTGATTCTTCTTTCACAACATGACTAATGTGGATTTGTATGTTTAACACGATTGTATGTGTATAGTTTATATCAGATTGCATGCTGATTTGGGGAGGGGGGAGAAAAAATTTGGAACTCAAAATCTTATAAAAGTGAATGTTAAAAACTATCTTTACATGTAATTAGAAAAAATAAAATACTATTAAGTGGGGGAAAATTATTTGCGGGAGTATATATTGGAAAACTCTGCTCCTTTATGACTTTTCACATCTCCATTTTAACCAGAAGTTGAAGGAGCTTATATTCCAATAGGGAAGACAATACAACTATAATAGAAGTATGTACATAATTAGATGCAAAATGAGTGCAACGTTATTTTGGGTGGGAGGACACTAACAGCTGGGGGAATCAGGAAAGGTTTTGTGTAAAAGGTAGCACTAAAATCGAATCCTAAAGTAAACAAAGGATTCTAAAAGGCAGAGGTGAGAAGGAGATACACTCTATGGGTAAAGGACAGCCTGTGAAAAAGGAGAGGAAAAGAAGACAAAGCACTGGGTGTGAGGAACTGTGATTTGGAAAGGATGGCTGGATTACAGAGTTCATGGAGAGAAGTAATGAATATACAAGAAGACTGGAAGGGTATTGGGGGGGGCAGGTTGTATGGATATTTAAATGTAAATTGGTGACAGTTCTTATACTTAAAGGAGTTTCCTACAGCTCAAGGAGGGATTTGCTGAAGCCAACTTTCTAGCCACTACATTATATTGACTCTTTTCCTAGTTATTAATAATTTTCAATTTTTCTTTTGACAATAGCTTGTTTATATCCTTTGATTCTTATATTGATTGAGGAATCGATCTTGGTCTAATATATTTGTGTTAGTTTCCTTTCCATCTTGGATGTCAGACTGTTATCAGAGATATTTGGTGCAAAGAATTTTTTCCACAATCGACTATTCCCTTTATCATCTTGTGGTGCTAGTTTTGTTCATTCTAAAGCTTTTCAATTTCATATAATTAAAGTCATCTTTGTGTGTGTGTGTGTGTATGTGTGTGTGCACACACACGCATGTGCGTGTGAGTGTATGATAGAGGGAGAGAGACAGAGACAGAGAGACAGAGAAACAGAGACAGAGACAGAGAGTCCATTCCCTAGCCATAACTGTCAAAGGTTCCAGTTCCCTTTTAATTTTTTAATAGAATAACCTTTAATATTCAGGTAGCAAATCTACTTTGAGTTTATTGTGGCATATGGTGTAAAATATTGACCTAAACCCAATTTCTGCCAGGTCTGACCAGATGTTACCCACTTCTTTGAAGGCAGAGAAGATCATTGGATGATCTTCTGACCAATAATCCAAGCACATATTGTCAAATAGACTTGACAGGGTGAAGAGTCCCCTATTGGATTAATTATAGCTGGGTCTAGAACTGGGCTCAGGACTCAGTTTAGCATCAGGATTAGGACTCAGTCTGGGCTCAATATAAGTCATACTATTTGAAACTCCCTTGATCTTACAGGGATCAAACCTGTGGGCTTAGCCTTATAAGTTAGGCCAAACAACCTCAGATGACTGATGTATCAGGCCTCCATCAGGATCTCTATCATATCAACCTCATTCCTTTTATGATTTTGGCTCTGCCAAAATCCATGATGGCCATCCAGATTCTTTCAGGGCCAGTGGGAAAAGCCACCTACAGAAAAACCCTTAAATCCCATGGTCCTTATAGACTTGCCTCTCTTTTTTAATTACTGTATGTTATTTGGTGCTTTTCATTATGTCATAAGTGGCACACAGAAAAGCCATCATTAAATTTTAAGCTTTTGTAATAACACAATTTTATTACATTTAGATGATTTTATAACTATGATATTTTATTATTCACTCCATGTTATTTTATGATTACACAATGAGATTTTTAATATCTAATTACATTACCGGATGATCATTAAACATATTAATACAGAAGCTCAGGGAACCCTGGATTCATCATCAACGTCTCAGGCTCTACCATCTCCCCTTTGACTCTGTCAAAGCAAATTCGATCAGGGTTTTGTGGACGTTTTATTTCATTGTGTAATTGTAATGGAACATGTAAAGGATAATGAGATCTCATTATCCACCCTATGAGCTTCGTCTTGTAAAGCTAATTCTGGAGGTTGAGAAGCCCCTATCGGAAGGGCAGGCTGGGCCGGGGAGTGGGATATGCTGAGAAAACCTGAGAATCACAGCACTTCAGGAAGGATCCTCTTGCTACAAGGTCACCAGGTTGGTAGATTAGGAAATTATCATGGCGGTATGCAGCTTGTATTTGTCTTGCAAGAATAAAATGATGTCCATTCCTATTGTGCTTTAAAGTTTATGAAGTGTTTTCCTCATGACAATTCCAAGAATGGTGTGAGTATAAGTACTATCACTCCCATTTAAAGACACTTAATAACTAGGAGACATCTTAGATGTCCTCTAGTCCTACTCTCTCATTTTGCAGAGGACAAGATGGAGGCCCAAAGAGTTTAGAGGATTTGAACTTGAGTCCTCTGATTCTGAGTTCAAATCCTGCCTCAGACACTTACTAGCTATGTGATGACCCTGGACAAGTCACTTAACCTTGTTTTCCTTTGTTTTCTCATTTGGAGAAGAAAATGGCAAACTACTCTAGTATCTTTGCCAGGAAAATCCAAAATGGGGTCGCAGAGAGTAGGACATGACTGAAAAATGACCACACAGCAACAACCTCTGATTCTGGAGTTCCTGCTCTTTTTACTGTACCACATTGGGAATAGGGTGAAATTAGTCTGGCAGTGTAAGTTGGAGACATACTTTACAGTGCTTTAAATACTCAACAGACGGGTTTATATTTTGTTGTAAAGACAAGAGGGAGCCATGGAGCCTTGTAAGAAGGGGAATGGCATGATCGGACCTGTCCTTTAGAAAAAGCTGTTAGGTACCTGTGTGGAAGATGGATTAGAGTGGGAAAAAATGAGTTAGGGGGTCCAAATTAGGAGGTTATTGCTGTTGTACCACTGCTGATCAGGATCCTGAACAAGGATGGTTGCAGGTTCTCCACCAGGGTCCAGTGCTTCATTTTGCCTCATCAGACCTCAGCTTTCTTATTTGGGAAAAATAAATTTAAAAGGGTTGAGGGTGTAGGGAGCAGGATTGGTTTATATAACTTCCTGGACTCAGGCTGGATTGGACTTTGGTGCTCTCTCCTTCTTTGGACCAGTATCTCAAGTCCAGAGCTAGTATGTGTAGCCACAGCGTAGCAGAGTTGGGTATGACTGTTGATCCTAGCAAAAAGGTTACTCTCTCTTTCTCTTGCTGTCTCTGTCTCACTCTGTCTCTGTCTCTCTCTTTCTCTATCTCTCTCTCTTTCTCTGTCTCTGTCTCTCTCTCTGTCTCTCTGTCTCAAGGAGTTCATCCACGAAAGAGAGGAGAGATACAGGATGATTGCTAGTGGGTATGGACAGATGGAGTGAGTGTTTTGGGGGGATGGCTGAGACATGAGAATGTTTATAGGCAGTAGGGAAGCAGTCAGGATACAGGAAGAGGCTCAGGATAAACAATTGAGTGAGGGTGATAAAGGGGGCAAATCTGCTTGAGAAGATAGGATAGAATGGGATTGTTCGTGCATGTGGAGGGGTTTGCCATGCCAGTGAGGAGGGCTGCTTCTTCATGTGAGACAGGGATAAAGGAGGAGATAGTTGCAGAAGACACTTCAGTGATATGAGATAAGGAGTATGAGAGAAGACGAATCTTTCAGCTTCAATTTTTTTCAGTAAAATATTAGGCCATGTTCTTAACTGAGAGGTGAGGGGCAGAAATGGGAAGTTTAAGGAAAGATTTAAAAGAGTCTTTGTGGTGAGCGGGATAGTGAGTAAATGGTGGGGAGGGGTAAAAAGATTGCCTGGCAGTGGTGAAGGCCTCATTGAAGTTATGTAACATAAAGTTTTAGTGGACCTAGTTAGCAGAGTTTTGTGATTTTTCTCTACTTTCATTTGGCAACACGTATATAAGAGCAAAAGCGGCAGATGGTGGGAGGGACCCAAGGATGAAGCTTGGCAGAGCAAGATTGGCAATTGGACAAAAGGGGCAGGGATGCAAGAGAAGAGGAGAGTGTAGTACTGAACTGGCTCGCCAAAGAGGCAAGATGGGGAAGGGAAGAGAGTGTAAATAGTGCAGGGATGATAGCTTGGAAAAGAACTAAGAGAGAGAGAGAGAACTGTATGTAGATCTGTATAGACACACACACACATATGCACACATACATACACAGAGAGATCTCTATATAGCTAAAAATATGTAGATATATGTATAGATATATACATAGATATATAGATATAGATCTATATATAAATATATATACACAGAGAAATAGACATACACATGCACACATGCCCCAATATGTATATATGAAGGCAGGAGTTGAGGAAAGACCATAAGCCAGGCACTAAACTCATTAAGGCAAGAAGAGGAGTGTCCTAGAGAGCAGTGGACAATAGCTATCAAAATTTTGATTGGATGACAGATATGGATTAAATGACTTTCTCAAAGGAGAGATTCCTGAGTAATAGTGATGGAGGGAAAACCTGGAAATGGTCATGGGGAACAAGAGTATTCCAAATGCCCAGGTCTTCTAAGTGAGTCAGGAGAAAGAGTGAAAGTTCACCCAGAACTAGAAACAGAAACCTGAAGCTATGTTGTTAGGAGAGAGTTAGGTTTCAGTGAAAGCCAGAAGATGGAAGGATTTGGAAAGAGAAAGATTTAAGATGAAAGCAAGTTTGTTACCTATAGAACAGACTTTCCAGAAGGAGTGGGGAGCTTTAGAGTGGGTTGTGGAGGAGGTGATTGGGTTGAGGAGAATAGGAATAAGGGATCAAGCAGTGTCCAGAAGAGGGCATCAAGTTGCTGAAAGGGCCTTGAATCTATGTCATATAAGAATTGTTTAAGGGAATTAGGAATGTCTATTTCCCTTAGAAAGGATTTTTTCACTACTTTTACCAAACTATTTATTCTCTTTTTATATCTTTCCTCTATAGCTATGATTTATTTTCCCATTTTTCTCTACTGGTCTACTTTGGTTTTTAAACTAATTTTTAAAAACCCTTCTTTCTTTAATTTTTCTAGGAATTCTTATTGGGCTCATGTCCAAGCTGCATTTTTGGGAGGCTCTGCTTATAGATGTTTTCTAGTCCTTGCTTTCTTTTGTGTTTGTGTCTTCAGCTTCCCTATGACCATTGGTTATTGTTGTTCGGTTGCTCAGTTGTGTCTGACTCTTCGTGAATCCATGGACTATGGCACACCAGGTCCTTCTCTCCTCCACTATCTCTCAAAGTCTATCCAAGTTCATGGTCATTGTTTCCATGATACTGGGTATCCATCTCTGCCATCCTCTTTTCCTTTTGCCTTCCATCTTTCCCAACATCAGAATCTTTTCCAATGAATCCTGTCTTGTCATTATGTAGTCAAAGTACCTAAGCTTTAGCTTTGACCTCCCAGCAATTAGCCCGAATTAATTTCTTTAAGTGTTGACTGATATCAAGCTTGCTTGCAAGTTGACTGATCAACTTGCTGTCCAAGAGACCTCATGCATCTTTTGTAGCTCCAGATTCTGTGGTGCTCGGCTTACCTTATGGTCCAACTCTCATGTTGCTACTAGAAAGACCATAGCTTTGACTCTGCAGACCTTTGTTAGAGAGGTGCTGTTTTTTAGTATTCTCTCGAGATTTGCAATAGTAGTCACCATAGTCAACATAGTAGTTCCATATGGTTGGGTTCTTTTTTTGATGGCTCATTCTTCTAGTCTTCTATTTGACTTTGTCCTTGATGTTAGTGCTGGGTTCTGCTAACTTCTGGAGGTGAGTAGGAAGGGGATGTTTGGTCTGATCTTTTGTCTTTTTATGTCCTTCTTCTTCTGTCACAGCTCAGTTTTGTGCAAGTTTTTAGTGCTCCCAAAGTGGTGTGATCTGGAGAGAGAGGTCTGTTCGCTGTCCTCCTAGTCTGAGCTCTATAAGTTCCTGACCCACATTTGGGTCTATTGGCTTGTGTGTGGATGAGTTTTAGTAGACTGCTGCTGGACTCAGTCACTGAGGCTTCTGGGAGGTTTAGGTTCAGGAAGACCACACTGCTGACTATCCTTTGGTATGGTCTCCTGCCCTGGTTATTTCATTGCAAAATTAAGTGCTGGGATAAAGGCTAGAAATGAACTTCTTCTCTGCTCCTGGACTGAGAGCCACATGGTTACATTTCTGGAATATGATCCTTGCTCACCTAGCTAGGGTCCCTGCTCATTCTCAGCTGCTCCTCTCTGCCCTAGATCTGTGACCTGGAACTGAGTGATGGCCTACAGCATTGCTAGATGGCACCAGTTCATGCATATAATGCTAGTTCAGGGGTCCTCAGGATCTCTTTCTGCCCCAGTCCATCTCTCTCTCTCTCTCTTTCTGTCTTTCTCTCTCTCCCTGTCTCTTTCTGTCTATGTCTCTCTGTCTTTCTCTGTTTCTCTCTTTGTCTCTGTCTGTCTGTCTCTGTCTGTCTGTCTCTGTCTTTGTCTCTTTCTGTCTCTTTCTTTCTGTCTCTCTGTCTGTCTCTGTGTGTCTGTCTCTGTCTGTCTGTCTCTCTGCTTCCCTGGGTTGGAAAATGACGCACTATGAAGTTTTCTTGTTGACTTTCCTGATCAGAATTTGGTCTGGTCCATTTTCTAGATTGTTGGGTAGGAGGTGTACTAGTTGAGCCAGGCAAAAATGTTTCCTTTCACTCCACCATCTTGACTCTTTCCTCTAGGAATTGGGAGTGCTTAGCTGAGAAAAGAAGACTCAGGGGTGGACATGATAGCTGTCTTCAGATATTTGAAAGGCTATCGAGTGTGTTTGGCTCTAGAGGGTAGAATCAGAAAGAAATGGTGAAAGTTGCAGAGACAAATGTCAGCTTAAAGTCAGGAAGAACTTCCTAACAACTGGTAGCATGAAAAGTGGAAAGGGCTGGCTCCAGAAGTTAGGGATTGCTCCTCCTTGGAGGTGGCTAAGCAGAGGTGTGGTGACCACTTACAACAATGGGTTGAACTAAATGGTTGCTGAGGTTCCTTCCAACTCAAAGTGCATGGTTATGTGAGTCTGTGTTTTTGCTTCAATATTTACTGCATAAACTTGGCTACATTGTATTTCTCTGAACCTCAGTTTCTTCCACTTTAAAGTGAGGAGGTTGGATTCAGGCTAAGGTCTCTTTCCCATTTAGAGACTTTGTTCACTCTCCCCCTGTGTTCCTCAAATCTGGTCCCAATGCCAAGGATCCTTCTCTCTCTAGTACTATTGGGTCAAGGGTCAAGGGTCAAGGTAATCCTAACGACCCATTCATATCGAGAGTCATGGCCTCAGTTTTCTCATTTACAAGCCTCCAAAGGATTTGATCAGCTAACTAACAATGAGGTATGAGTGCCTGATAAGGGCTACAAATGCTTTCTCCTTCCCAGAGGGCAGCTAACCCAGAGGCATAACCATCCAATGGGATTCCAGCTTATAAGGGAGATATCTTTGAGTAGAGGCCCTCAAATGGCCTGCACATCACAATGCTTCTGATTATGTTTGGGCCTCCATCGTAGAGCAAATAAATTAACTGTTTTTGTTGTTTAGTCGCTTTTCAGTCACGCCTCACTCTTCGTGACCCCATTTGGGGTTTTCTTGGCAAAGATACTGGAGTGGTTTGCCATGTCCTTCTCCAGCTCCTCTCACAGATAAAGAAACTGAGGGAAGCAGGGTTAAGTGACTTCAGGATCACACAACTAATAAGTGGCTGAGACCAGATTTGAACTCAGAAAGATGAGTCTTCCAGACTTCAGGCCCTGCACTCTATCCATTATACCCAAATAAACATACATAAACACATATGCACTTACATAGTCCCATTCATTCACATATATACACATGTACAAATGAATTTTATAGTACCCTGACCCTAACCCTAAATGCCTCCAACCCTAACCCTATACACACACACACATATAAGCAAATGTATATTTGCATATCCATTGAAATTTACACACATAATACATATCTTTAGACAAACATAGGTACCTAAAGTACACACACACACACACACACACACACACACTCCTCCTTATGCTCAGGCACTGAGAGAGGCACCCCTTTCTGCCTGTGTGTCTGTAGCCCCAGGGCCTGATTTGCCAGGGGAGGTCCTTCAGGGCTTCTATCCAAGTCACTGTTGCCATGGGAGCCAATAATCCTTAGAGTCCAACAGAATGCCTCATCTCCACAAGGACACAAGGATCATGCCTGTCTTTTCAGTAATCATACTCCAAGGTCAACTTGTGGTCCCCTCTGACCCTGGGCTTTCTTTTGTGACTTTTGTATTCACTATTCATTCTTTGGGTAACTCTAAGGAACACACATGATTGACAGATGTATGAATTTTAGAGAATATTTTGGTGCTTTGGCTTTGTCTAACAATTCAGAAAATATAAAGGTATGGTTTTGGTTTGAATGGTTCCAATTGCGCTTTTAATTTTTTTTTCCTGAAAACTCATTTGGGTTTAGCAAAACGAAAACATCAATTTGGATTCAAGTTAAATCTCAGTCTTATCCCTAAATTTTGGAGATCAGTCATATGATGGATCACTGTACAGTGGAAAAAAGCAGAGGACTTGGTTGGAATCCTTGCTCTGCTGTCACAGCCCCCTAGTTGTCTAACCCTGGGAATCCATTCCACCTCTCCATACCTCAGTTTTCTCATCTATAAAATGAAGAAGTTGAAAGTAAACAGGATAGCATAGCTGTGGTGGAACTGATATGGTATTTACTTTATTGAGTTGGAGTTTTCTTTATTAAGGCAGTACTTTATTACATTTACATTTTAAAATTCGTTTTTTAAGTGAGTGATTACAAACTGAATCTCAAATTTCGATACAATGAAACTTACTTGGCAATTGTTTGCATTTAAGTGATCTCATCATATAAAAAGTGACAAATGTTCATTGGTTTCCTCTAAGTCTCCCTCAAGAATCTTTTCTCTAATTCTTGCTCACTGTTCTTCTTCCATGGTCATATATATGGTGTATGCTTTGTTCTAGTTCGATTTGGTACTGTTACTGTTGCTTGCTTCACATTATTTCTAAAGTAATCGAACATGGCTTCATATTCCTCATATTTGCCAGCCTAAAAATGTTTTATGAGAGTCAATTATATTAATATACCTGTTTATTTGTAACATTTTAAAAAAACTGAAGAAGTTGATTTAGGTGGCCCATAATGGTTCTTCCCAGCTCTACACCTATGTAGATCATATCAGATGAGGTAATACCAGTAAAGTGGTTAGTTCAGTGCCTGGCACAGGGTAGGTACTTAATAAATACTGGTTCACTCCCCTTCCCTTCCCCTTTCCCTCTATGATCCCAGAATTCTTCCCTTCCCAGTTAAATTCTGTTCAGAGATCACCATTAAGACTTTAGAATCTGGTTTTGAACCTTCACTTTGATACTTACTGGTTGTAGAATTCTTGGCAAGTCATTTAAATTCTCTGGCCTCAGTTTGCCTATATATACAAGAGGAGGTTTGAATGAAATGAAGGCTAAAGTCCTCACCAGCTCTAAATCCTATAATAGTAAGAGCTGATAATTCTTTATTATAAAGTGCTTTGAGTTGATCAGTCTCCCTAGCAGAGTAATCCACTTAAAACAACAAATGATGCTAAGCCATGATATCTTAACCAGAGGAGAACACCTGTGCTGAATCAATTAGTTAATTAAAAAATCAAAGGCTTTAATGGGCAGCTACGTGGCACAGGGAATAGAACACTGGCCTTGGAGTCAGGAGGACCTGAGTTCAAATTCAGTCTCAGATACTTACAAGCTGTGTGACCCTAGTCAAGTTACTTAACTCCAATTGCCTCAAAACAAACAAACCCAAAACAGCAACAACAACAAAAAGAAATCAAAGCCTTTAGGTGAGAAAAGTACTTGCTTAGTTTACAAGTTCTTGAAACCACTGGACAAAATGAAGGGAGGTTGCATAAAAGCATACTTAAATTGCTTGAAAAGAATTGCTCATGCCCTAGAGGGTTTGTTTAAAACCAGCAAGTTAGTTTGGAATCAAAAGCCTGACTCAGTGGTGGAAATCATTCCAGAGAAGAGCCCCCTCCCCTGGCCCCCCAGCCCTAGGTAGTCACGTGGGCAGAGGGTGGAGAGGGACCTTGACTGCAGTCTTTTTCCCTTCCTCCCCTTCACCAAAGAAACACTGTGAATTTTGGAGGGCCAGCATACTTAGACTTTTCATTAGTGACTTAGCAGCGTCCCCAGAACAGCAGTGACTGGTGGCAGTATCTGTAACGGAAGCTAAGGATAAATTAGACACACTGTGTAAAGATAGCTTTAGGATTCTACAAGGAGGGGGCAGAGCCAAGATGGCGACTGGAAAGCAGTAACTGGCGTGAGCTCCCCAC
>JAQQSZ010014004.1:0-11622 GCA_028646595.1 Phalanger gymnotis
TCACTGTCTTAATTAAACGGAGCTATTCACCACCTTGGCTTCTGGCCTCATCATTGCCCGCGAGATCAGGCCTTTGCTGGACAAAGGCCTGGGAGTATGGGGTAAGAGATTTACCCTTACAATGATACATTACTAATAATTGGGAGAGAGCTTTCAATGTGAAAAGGAAGAAATCAAAGGATATAAAGTGAATGATGGGCACCATAACATCATGAGTAAGACGTTAGTGAAAGAAGGGAAAGTTGAGTTTAACTAGCAAGTTGTTCACTGCTAACTATACTATCAAGGTATGAATAAAGTGCTGAAAGTAATCACTCATAATCAGTTTTTAAGACAAAAGCTTTGCATAACCATACATGGAGGGTTTTTTTTTTTGTTTGCTTGTTTGTATTTCAACCTATTAACCTAAACAGAAGTCACTGTTGGTGTACTCCAGGGATCTGCTCTTGGTTCTGATATCTTCAAAAATTTTAGCAGTGAAGCGGATGATGGGACATAAATTTGGGAGACTGGGAGACAAAGGTAACCTATTGATTGAAAGTAACAACCTGAAGAAATATCAATAGGATAGAATGATAAGAAGAATTTTAATAGGCGTATGTGTGGAAACTGTATCACAGCAAAGGTTAGCTTCAAAGTCACTTCCAGATTGTCCCATAAATAAAAAGAGTATAGTACTAACAAATTGTCCCACAAATTAATTAAAAGTCATACCCTAAAACTAAGCATTAAATCAGGGGACATCAGAGAGGCTTTACTGTAAGGGTCCTTTGGTCCTGCTAACTTTTCATAATCTGTAAGAGTCAAATTAGCTCCAGACCTCTACAGTTAGACCAATAGAATACCAGATGTTGCTGATAATTTTAAGATTTTGTCAGTACGTTAGCGTACTAACCTTAAAGTGCAATGGATAAGAGATAGTCCTTGCCTACAAACACCCTATAAAATGAGACCCCAAAGTCTTGCCCTGTGAGCATTCTTCCACCTTCTATAGGTCCATGCTGCCTGAGTGCTCCCAACTCTGACATATAGTTAACTAAATGACTTTCTGTGCCTCTCTTTCCCAGTGGACACATTCTACCCACAAACAAATACTGTGGATCTTTCAACAGAGGCTGGTTGTAGACAGAATTTCTATTTAGGTAAAGGTTTGACTCAGTGTTTTCTGAAGCACCTTCTAGTTTGGAAATTTTGTGATATATTCAAAAGCAAACACACTTATATGTCAAGGAGATTAAAATACTGGCCAATATTTTCTTTGTTGTTTAGTCATTTTTACTCAAATCTGACCCTCTGGGAATCCATCTGGAGTTGTCTTGATAAAGATATTTTATTGCTTTGCCATTTACTTCTCCAGCTCATTTTACAGATGAAGAATCTGAGTCAAATATGATCAAGTGTTTTTCCCAGGGTCACACAACTAAGTATCGGGGCCAGATTTAAACTCACAAACATGAGTCTTCCTGACTCCAGGCCCAGCACTCTATGGACTGCAATCCCATGTAGGTAAATACTTACTATTATAGCCAAGAGCTCTGACAAATATATCATGACCAGGATTTTATAGGAAGAATACTAAAGAATAAGGAGATTAATATGCCAATACAACTTAAATAGCTATCCACAAAAAGTATTGAAATACCAGTTGACAATCAATTTTTGCTTTCTATTAAAAAGAAAATTGAATTTGTGGTTTTTTTTATAGCATCATGATTTTTTTCCAAGATGTTCTGGTCAGTTTAATTTGTGAGAATAAATACACTCAGAGAACTATTCTTCTATTCTTAGCTCTGTTATTTTAGAAACCTGTGAGGTTTAATGAAAAACTCTGATGGTAAGTTAAAAATCTATTTTACAACCAGTTAATTCCATCTTGAAAATGGTATTTTTCAAAATAAAAGCCACGTGCTTCTGAACATTCAAATGTGTTGAAGGATCTTTTGTGTGTCTGTGAAATTAAATGGTCTTTCCAAGAGAACAGACTTTAATGAAAGTATTTGAAATGGTGACTTTTTAAAAAACTTGACACTTAAGAGGAAGTCTTTTATATATTCCTATAAGTAGAGTAAAAAATTATATCCTTTTATTACAATTGACTCCTAAAATATGTGCAACCAACAAGATATGAGAATATTACAAACCATTCTCCAGATGAGTTTCAGGAACAGCAAATTAGTAAAAAATAATCCTTCAACAATGAGTATTTTTGATGCATTAAAAATGATTCTGGAAAAGTTAAAGAAAATTTAAAAAATATCAACTTGATTTTAAAGAATTATGGAATTCAAGAATGGTAAAGGATCTTCAAGGTTATCTACAGTAGGTACATTTAGCAAGTGTCTGAGGAAGGAAGTAAAATTGTTTCTCTTCTTCACAAGTCTAAGATTCTATCCATAATGCTATGCTGCCTTAGCTGTTGACAGTAGAGGTTAGTTTCACTGTGAAGAAGAAAGACA
The DNA here is from genome assembly GCA_028646595.1 of Phalanger gymnotis. Taxonomy (NCBI): domain Eukaryota; kingdom Metazoa; phylum Chordata; class Mammalia; order Diprotodontia; family Phalangeridae; genus Phalanger; species Phalanger gymnotis. The sequence continues at coordinate 2,457 of JAQQSZ010014004.1, forward strand.
AGTAAGACATGAACTAGTCAATTTTTCATTGTCTCAACATTTTCCCTACAGTTTAGTAAAAAGTAGATTAGCTTTGAGTCCAAAGACAAAGGTTTGAATCAGCCTCTGAAAGTCATTCGCCTATAACTTCAGGCAATTCAATTTAACAAACATTAATTAAGTGCCTAATACACATAAGATATTGTTCTAGATATAATGACTAAGCATAGTCAATTAACTAGCCAAGGCAATTCAAACTGTTAGCCTTGCAAAGCTTCAACTCATTCCACTATCTGAGAGGGAAATTTGCATATCGAACCAATATAGGGTAGTACACAACTTAGTCTGTATTGACAGGAAATTCCTCAACTTACTGACTATTTTTCCATTGGAATTTTTATATGAAATACATCTGTTGTTTTACTTCATTACTTCATTTCTTTGCCAGAAAGAGTTAAAAGTTATAAAAATCATTTAGCAGGGGAACTTGTTATACCTACACCAGTTTTACCTATATAATGATGAAGACAAAGGTAAAGCGAGTTATTAGTGGTGGTCCTAGTAGCAATGACGGTGATGGTGGTGGTAGAGATGATCATAATCACAAAAGAAAAAATGATAAAAGAAAATCTCTGGGTGAACTCAACACCATAATTACAAATTTGGCCTTTCTGAGTTTGAAGCAGAATCATAGATTTAGAACTAACAATGAATATTAAGATGACATAGTCATGTAAGGAAATGTATAAATGAGCTAGTAGAATGGTATAGAATGTTTGAGACAATCATTGGGGGCCAAATAAAAAAATATACATTTTTGTCATGGTTATATTAGAGACCATCACGCTAAAAAAAAAAAAAAGATGAATTCAAGAAAAAAGATTCTGAGTATGGCAGAAAGGCATAATGTAGGACTGATAGGAAATTTCAGTTATTTAAACATTAATGAGTCAATGAATAAAAAAAAAATATATTAAGCCTTGCATTACAATTGCCAAGTTCCAAACATTGGGCTCAAGGCCAGACATACAAATGTAAAAAAAAAAGCTAAGCAGTGCTACCTCTCAAAGACCTCACACCTATATATATATATATATACATGTATATGTATATATGTATCATATATATCATATATATTTATATATATACACATGTGTGTATGTGTGTATACATGTATGTGTATATATATGTGTTTATGTATGTGTGAAAAAGTATGTGTGTATATGTATATATGTGCATATATGTTCAGTTTCAGGGTGGACAAAACATCCCAGAAGTCATAAACATAACTCAAAAAGTCATATGACAGTGTTAAGAGGTCTGAAGAACATTGTGAAAGTCAAGATCATAAAGCTGAAAGACCCTTAGGACCAATGGTAAAGCAGATAATAAGTCATACTGGTTTTTCCATTTGACCAAAATGTTCATACGTAGTAACTATCAGATCATCCAGGAATTGTGAGTAAACATATGTCTTTTGCAAAGTGGAGGATTTAGGAAAATCTTGCCTCAACATCATCGGGAGTATAAAAGTGGACCTGAGAGGGAGCCATGGGTTTTCTCCCTTGAGGATTTTTGGAAATATAGCACCCATCCAGGCTAGGGTAAGCAGAGCAGGTCATAAGTAAGAGACTGTTCCTACCTCATTCCTCAGGAGGCACATCTGGCTTTGGCTTGAGTGAGAGGGGAACCAGGTGGGATTCTTTCTCTACTAAATGAGGATCAATTAAATTTTTGTCAATGTGCATTGTAGAGAACAATCTTTCAAAACATAAACAAAGAAATAAGGAAAAAAGTTTTAGTATACAGCTGATATTCAACAATAAAGAAGAAGTAGGGGCAGAGCCAAGATGGTGGCTGGAAAGCAGGGACTTGTCTAAAGCTCTCCTCCAGGACCCTCCAAACACCTATAAAAATGGCTCTGAACAAATTCTAGAACTTAATAACCCACAAAATAGCAGAGGGAAGCAAGGCTCCAGCCCAGGAGAGCCTGGTTGTTCACTGGGTAAGGTCTATTGCACCATGCTGGGAGCAGAGCAGAGCAGAGCCGAGCATGGGCCATGCCTGGACCAACCAGACCAGGAGCTAGGGGGAACAGGCCATAACACCCTGAATCAGTGAGCTGTGGAAGTTACCAGACTTCTCAATGCACAAACACCAAAGACAAGAGAGAAGGTTTGTGGGAAAAACTATGGGAACAGAGTGAGAGGAGTTCGCAGTATGGACACCACCCCAGGAGCAATGGAGGTGGTGCAGCTCTGGGGCTCCTTACAGATCTACAGCTGCAGTTGCCTCCAGACCCAGGCCCACCCAGTAGGAGGAATTAAGTGACAGATCAGAGCAGGAATGCAGAGCCTGCTTAGATCTGAGTCATGGTACAGGTTGGTCGTTCTTGGGGGAGGAGGAGCACAGGTGTGGCAGAGCTTGCTATGTAGAAATAGCTCTGAAAACAGCAGCAGAGCCCCTAAAGCTTGAGACAAAGGACTTTCTACTTTACAAGCAGTCATATCATGACAAAAAGCTCAAGGGTCAAGTAATTGGCTAGGAATATGAACAGGCAGCACAAATGGACTCAGATTCAGACTCACACTTTGGAATCTGTCTTTAGTGACAAAGAAGAGCAAAATGTATAGCCAGAAGAAATCAAGAAATTCAAAGAGCCTACATCAAAATCCTCTAAGAAAAAATATGGATTGCTCTCAGGCCATGGAAGAACTCAAAAAGGATTTGGAAAAGCAAATAAGAGAAGTAGGGGAAAAATTGGGAAGAGAAATGAGAGTGATGCAAGAAAACCATGAAAAACAAGTCAATGAGTCAATGACTTGCTAAAGGAGACCCAAAAAATACTGAAGAAAATAACACCTTGAAAAATAGACTAGCTCAAATGGCAAAAGAGCTCCAAAAAGCCAATGAGGAGAAGAATGCCTTGAGAGGCAGAATTACACAAATGGAAAAGGAGGTCCAAAAGACCACTGAAGAAAATACTACCTTAAAAATTAGATTGGAGCAAGTGGAAGCTAGTGACTTTAGGACAAATCAAGATATTATAAAACAAAATGAAAGAGAATGTGAAATATCTCATTGGAAAAACCACTGACTTGGAGAATAGATCCAGGAGAGATAATTTAAAAATTTTTGGACTACCTAAAAGCCATGATCAAAAAAAGAGCCTAGATATCATCTTTCAATAAATTATCAAGGAGAATTGTCCTGATATTCTAGAGCCAGAGGGTAAAATAGAAATTGAAAGAATCCACTGGTCGCCACCTGAAAAAGATCACAAAAATAAAGTTCCTAGGAATATTATCACCAAATTCCAGACCTCCCAGATCAAGGAGAAAATACTGCAAGCAGCCAGAAAGAAACAATTTGTGGAAACACAATCAAGATAACACAAGATCTAGGAGCTTCTACATTAAGGGATCAAAGGGCTTAGAATATGATATTCTAGAGGTCAACTGAGCAAGGATTAAAACCAAAAATCACCTACCCAGTAAAACTGAGTATCATGCTTCAAGGCAAAATATGGATTTTAATAAAATAGAGGACTTTCAAGCTTTCTCAGTGAAAAGACCAGAGCTGAATGGAAAGTTTGACTTTCAAATACAACAATCAAGAGAAGCATGAAAAGGTAAACAAGAAAGAGAAATCATAAGGGACTTACTAAACTTGAACTGTTTTGTTTACATTCCTACATGGAAAGAAGATGTGTATAATTCATGAGACCTCAGTATTAGGGTAGCTGAAGGGGATATATCTATATAGAGAGAGACAGAGGGAACAGGGTGAGTTGAATACGAAGGCATGATATCTAAAAAAAAATCAAATTAAGTGATGGGAAAAGAATATATCGAGAGAGGGAGAAAGGGAGAGATAGAATGGGGTAAATTATCTCACATAAAAGTGGCAAGAAAAAGCAGTTCTCTAGGAAGGGAAGAGGGGCAGGTGAGGGGGAAGGAGTGAATCTTGTTCTCATAGGATTTTACCTGAGGAGGGAATAACATACACACTCCATTGGGTATCTTACCCTACAGGAAAGAAGGAGGATGGAGATAAAAAAGGTGGGACCATAGAAGGGAGGGCAGATTGGAGTAGAAGGTAATCAAAAGCAGACATTTTTGAAATGGGATAGGGTCAAGGGAGAACAATTAATAAAGGGGGATAGGCTATTAAGGAGCAAAATATAGTTAGTGTTTCACAACATGAGTATTGTGGAAGGATTTTTCATAATGATACACATATGGCCTATTTTGAATTGCTTGCCTTTTTAGGGAGAATGGGTGGGGAGGAAAGAGGGGAGAGAATTTGGAACTCAAAGTTTTAAAAGTAGATGTTCAAAAAAAAGTTTTTGCATGCAACTAGGAAATAAGATATACAGGCAATGGTGCATAGAAATTTATCTTGCCCTACAAAAGTAAAGGAAAAATGGATGGGGGGGATTGGGGTGACAGAAGGGAGAGCTGACTGGGGAATGGAGCAACCAGAATATATGCCATCTTGGAGTGGATGGGAGGATAGAAATGGAGGGAAAATTTGTAATTCAAACTCTTGTGGAAATCAATGCTGAAAACTAAAAATGTTAAATAAATAAATAATAATTAACAAAAAAGAAAAAAGAACTAATTGTTGTGGATGGAAAACATAAGAAAACTGAGGCAAAGTTACCTTCCTTACTTTGAGATTATGATACAAAAAAGAGGAAAGGTAGAGATAATCTGACATGCCCCCTTAATTTCAAAACTATGGATTTCAGTGTCCCAAATAAGAAAAGTTAGGATCCCATGGTCTAAAATTTTATAAGAAAATAGATTAAAAGCTTTTCGAAATTAAATCTGAAGATACAAACAGAAATAATTGTAATAGAGAAAAAAACTGTTGTCTGAAGAGATCAATGTGGATACTCAGAAATACCAACTTAAATTGTTTAAGAAGGTATTCACAGAAAATAGGGACAAGGGAAAGGAGTAAGATGGATACAAATATCATGGGCTTTACTGTAAAATCCATAGATTAAGGTAAAAATTTATGAAGCACAGAATGAACTGAAGATGCTGAGAAAAATGAACAATCATTAGACACCTATTTTTATCTATTTTTTAAATCTTAGACTAATTAAAACAAATACATAAAAAAGAAAAAGAAATGTATAATAAGCTTCAATATTAAACTTAAATACAAAATAAGAAAAGAAGAAATATGTCATGTGCACAGCAGAATGTAGGAGAGGATTCAGACTATACAGCAATAACTTACCATTTCAAGAAAGACTGTATACTAAATATTGTGCATCATGTTGAAAGCTGTCAATCTTTTTCTTTGCTTCTCTGCAGATTTTCTTTTGTTCTGTACTGTGCACTTTTTACTTCATTCTTTATTCCCTCTTCTTCCTCTCCTCTTCACTACAATCAAGCATGGATATATTTATATAAATACATATTAATATATACATGCTTACGTATATATATATATGTATATATATATGTACACACACACACACACACACATGCACACTCACATACATATTTAAATATATACTTTCCCTAAGAGATTCTACTCCTACTCTTTGTTTTTATGTTTGTGTGTATCTCTTTTTTTCCTCTCTCCTAACTCCTCTACTCTAATTCTACCTGCTACCTTGCCTTTCTATTACTTAGTGTATCACCTCCTCCAGTGACCCCCTCCCTTATCCTACCATTCCCATAAATATAAATACCCTTACATACACCCCTTTGATCTATTACTTTTCTTCTACCTACTACCTTGCCCTGCTATTACTTAAACTACCCCCTTATAACAATCCCTCCCTTATCCTCCCCTTCCCATAAATCAAAACACCCTTTTGTATAGCCCTTTGACCCATTCCCTCCCCTTCCCTTCTAAAGATCCCACCTTGCCCTCCCAAGAATCCTTCCCTTAAACTTCCATTCCTATTGTTCTAACACCCTTCCATATCCCCTCTTTAACCTATTCCCTTACCCTCCTCTCTAAATATCCTCCTTTATCCTCTCCCTGCCCCTTATCCACTTAGAGTTTTATTTCTTTCTAAATTTAGAAGACTTTTATACTCTTCTAGATGTATATGTATTTTTCCCTCTTGAACCCATTCCTAATGAAAGTAGGTTTCCAGAACTAACAGTCCCCCACCTAATTCCTCTATATTGGTTTCTCCTCTCATACTTCATTTGTATAATGTAATTACTCTTTTAGCTGTTCTTTAGTGGTTTTATTTTTTGAAGTCATGTTATAGTCAGAACTACCCCAACCTTTCTTATAAGCTGCCTAACTACTAATAACAATTTTAGACAAGTTTTACATTTGACATACATAAAAGGTAAACACCCTATCCTTATTGAATCTCTTGTAATTGGTCATTGGTGTGTACCTTATATTTCTCTTGGCTCTTATGTATCCAACCTTCTGTTAAATTCAGTTTTTTTTAACAAAGTCCTGAAAGTCTGAAAATTTATCAAATGCACATTTTTTTCATTCAGAACTATACCTAGCTTTTCTGGGTATGATATTTTTGGCCAGAACCTCACTTCTTTTACTCTGTTATATATAGTGTTTCAAAACCTGTGACCTTTTAGCATTGCCACTGCTAGATCTTGTGTGATTTTAATTGTTGTATTGCCATATATAATTTTTTTTTGTTGCTCATAATATTTCATACTTGAGCTGGGGATTTTGGAATTTGACTATAACATTCCTGTGTGTTTTCCTCATAGGATCTCTTTCAGGTGGTGATCAGTGTTTGTTTTTTCTGTTTCTACTTCTAATTCCACTTTTCTATTTCTACTCCTCTTGTTCTAATGCTTTAGAACAATTTTCTTTAATTATTTCTGTATTATTGTGTCAAGATTCTTTTTCATCATAGCTTTCATGTAGTCTGATTATTCTTGTTTTTTTTTTCTGGATCTGTTCTCCAGATCAATTGCTTTTCATATGAGATGTTTCACATTCTCTTCTATCTTTTTTCATTCTTTATATTTTGTTTTATTTTTTCTTTATCTCATACCTTCACTGGCTTCCCCTTGCCCAATTCCAGTTTTCAAGGAGTCATTTTCTTTCTTAAGATTCTAGATCTCATTTTCTAATTGGTTGACTTTCTTTTCATAATCTTCTTGTTATTCTTAGATAGTTCTCATTTTTCTTTTTAGTTTTTTCCTCATTCCTCATTTCCTCTCTCATTTGATTTTTAAAGTGTTTTTAAAGTAGTTCAATGAATTCTTTTTGGGTAGGTGACCATTTGACATTACTCTTTGAGGTAGAAGATTTCTTAGCTTCAGTATCCTACTCTGAAAGCAAACCCTGGTTTTCTCTATTCCCACAGTAGCTCTCTATGGTTGGACTTTTTGTGCATTTTTGGTAATAGTTTAGTTTTTATAATAAACTCCAGTCCTGGAGATATGGGGGATGGTTCCTCTAGTCTCAGATCCTCTTCACTCCTCCCCTCTGATCTTGAACTCAGACCAAGACCTCCAGCCTCTTGTAAGTGACCACAGCTAGTAGCATCCCACCCCATTGTTTCTGCACTCACTCGGCACGTGTTGGTTCACTCTCATCCCCTCCACTTATGTCTCAGCAGCACATCTGGGTCTGGCATTCCTTGTCAGCAGAGATTCCATAGATTTTTCCCAGCTCGGACACCTAGTTCCCCTCACCACAATAAAAGTTTCTATGGCTGGGACCAAAGCAGCCTCCCAAACCAGCTCACCCCAGGGCTTGTCACTTGTTGTTTAAGCAATCCCTAACCTGGAGGTGTTTACTCTTCACAGGGCAAAACCTCTTCTTTGGATTTTTCTTCAAACTTCTATGATTTTCCCAAGAGGACCCTGTTCTGCCCCTGCATTTACTTATTTTCACCATTCTATGTTAGCCCTGAAGAGCTATTTTATTTCTTGTGGAGAAAAAACTTGAAAGCTTGAAATTTTTTGACCTACTTTGCCATCTTTCCAGAATCCCCTCCTTCACCAGAAATTTATAAGGGACCTTTTCCTTCCCAGAAATTTTGAATGAATACATTCATTACAGTCTATTGCTGGAGACACACTATTCATAGATAATTACATGTAAAATAACCATGAAATAAATACAAAATAGTTTAAAGATAGAAATCACTGGTATTTGAAAGAATAGAGAAAAAACACAGTTCTATGAGCTGGATATCAAAAGAATAAGAGATTCTATAAGACAGAGGTATGGGGTAATACATTCCTGGCATGCAAGACAGACTGATGACAAGACACAGAAATGGGAGATGGAGACCTGTGTCTGCAGAAGAGTAAAGTCAGCTTAATAGTCTATAAGGTGAAGGGATCTAAATTTAATAGCCTAGAAAAATATGACAAGGTCAGTTTATGGAGGTTTTAAGAACAGAACTGATGATGTGATATTTAATTCTACAATAAAAAGGGAGATATTGGAATATATTGAGTGGGAGAGTTAAAGGAGTTAATTGGTCAGATTTTATGTTTTATATATATATATATATATATATGTATGTATATGTATATATATGTATATACATATATATGTTTATATGTTTTAAAAAACATCACTTTGCCCCTCCTCAAATAATAGGCTTTAGTTCTTTGTTCCCCTTTTAACCACTCTCCCCTTCATAATCTCTATACCAATGTTGGGGGTTTTGCTGATGACAAATTTCTTACTGATCTTATCATCCCTCCAATTCCTCATTAGCTTCTCTCCCTGACCTTCCCATTTTATAAGTTGAATTTAATATATTTCTATGTCAAATATTTAGTTCTGTGAGTATGTGTGCTCAACCTTTCTTTGGCTCAGATAAAACTTCATGAGATGCTAATCTACCCCCCACCCTGCCATCTAGCTTCATATTTTTTTCTTTAATTTATTTAATATAATTTAGTTTTCAGCATTGATTTTCACAAGAGTTTGAATTACGAATATTCTACCCATTTCTACCCTCCCTCCCACTCCAAGATGGCATGTATTCTGGTTGCCCCATTCCCCTGTCAGCCCTCTCTTCTGTCACCCCACTCTCTTCCCATCCCCCTTTCCCTTCTTCTCTTGTAGGGCAAGATAGATTTCTATGCGCCATTACCTGTGTATCTTATTTCCTAGTTGCGTGCAAAAACATTTTTTGTTTGTTTTTGAACATCTGTTTTTAAAACTTTGAGTTCCAAATTCTCTCCCCTCTTCCCTCCCC
>JAQQSZ010014005.1:0-11622 GCA_028646595.1 Phalanger gymnotis
CTTTGTAAAAGAGGTACAAAACAATGCAGAAAAAGTCACACCCTTAAAAGAAAAGAATTGAGGAAGCAGAGGCAAAGTGGTAGAGTAAAGGTAGGAACTCACCTGAACTCCCAACCAAACACCTCAAAATACCTTTAAATAATGACTTAACAAATTCTAGAGAGGCAGAACTGACAAAAAAGATGGAGTGAAAAAATTTTTCAGCCCAAGAAAACATATAAGGTGGACAAGAAAGATCTGTTGCACCAAAGTGATAGTGGAGCACATTTCCGTGCAGGCCAACAAAGCACATAACAGGCCCCAGCAAATCAAGAGCAGGTCTCAGGACACACTGATTCAGTAGCAGCTGCTGCTGATTCCAGAGATTCCAGTCCACAGATGAAAAAAAGGTTCAAAAACTGATTAGAAGGAGATTACACAGATTGCTGGAAATGGGGGCAGGACTCTGTTGCTTTTCCCATACTTAGAGCCGAGGTGCAGTTGTACATGGCAATCTCAGGGCCAGGAGGAGCAATAGCACACTGGACCTTGTGGCCACAGTGGAACAACACCTTCCTTACAGTTCCAGGGCAGAAAAGAATGCCTGTGTTCACTGACACATCAGAACACATGTCATGAGAGTAGTAAACACATTTCTCCTTAGATCATAGCACCTTAGAAGAACTGAAATCCTACAGGTCCCAAGAAGTATCTCTGAAAACAGCTGCACAAAACACTGAAGCTTGAGACTTTGTGCGCTCCACCCTTTCCTACTGATCTTCTAAATTTTCTTTGGCATTTGTGGGTCAAGTCTGGAAACTGCCACTGCTGCCAAAGATTCAGTTTCCTTAGGCCTGCTTCGGATTTGCTAGGGCTTGGTCTGCTGGCACTGCCTGCAATATACTGGGTGCCTCTCTCAGCCTGGTTCCACTGACCTTTCCTGTCAGCATTCCAAGTTGTTTTTGGCTGGAAATTTGTTTTCCTTTTGTAGGTTCTGTTGCTTTAGAATTTGTTCAGAGTAATTTTTACAAGCACTTGGAGAGAATTGGGGAAGTTATCAGGTAAGTTCCTGCCTTTATTCTGTTATCTTAACTCCATCCCCTCAAAGTATTTTTTTTAATTTGTTTGATTTATTTAGTATTTTATTTTTCCCCAGCCACCTGTAAAAAATAATTTTTAACATTTGTTTTTAAAATTTTGAGTTCCAAATTTTTTCTCCCTCCTCAAACACCCCCCATTTAGAAGGAAAGCAACTTGATACAGTAATACATGTGTAACCACTCAAAACACATTCACAATATTCATGTTATGAAAGAAAACAGAGAAAAAATAACTCAAGAAAAATAAAGAAAGCAAAAAAAAAGTATGCTTAAATCTGTATTCAGACACCATCAGTTCTTTATCTGGGGAAGGATAATATTTTTCATCATAAGTCATTCAAAGTTGTCTTAGATCATTGTACTTCAAGAATAGCTAAGTCATTTCCAGCTGATCATCTTACAACATAGCTATTACTTTCTACATAGTACATTTAATTTTGCATCAGCCCATGCTAGTCTTTCCAGGTTTTCCTACTCATCATGTCTTACAGTACAACAATATTTCATACTAATCAATTACAACTTATTCAGACACTCCCCAATTGATGGGATCCCCTTGTTTAGGATTCTTTACCCCCAGAAAACACTTGCTCAAAGTACTTTTGTACTTATGTATCCTTTTCCAGTTTTTTACATTTCTTTTGAAAATAGGTCTAGTAGAAGTACTGCTAGGTCAAATGGTATGCATGATTTTATAAGCCTTCGAGCATACTTTGAAATTGCTCTACAGAATGGTTGAATCAGTTCATAACTCCACTAACAGTGTATTGATGTCTCATTTTTCCCACATCCCCTCCAATATCTGTCATTTACATTTTCTGTCCTATTACACAATCAAATAGGTATGAGGTAATACTTCAGAATTGTTTTAATTTGTATTTCTCAAATCAATAGTGAGTTAGAATATTTTTATGTGGTTATAGATAGATTTGGTTACTTCATCTGAAAATTGATCATATCTTTGGATCATTTATCAATTGGGTAATGGCTCTTATATTTATAAATTTTACTCAGTTCTTGATATGTTTGAGAAATGAAGCTTTTATCAGAGACACTTGCTTCAATTTTTTTTTTGCACTTGCTATTGCTAACTTATTTCCCTCCATTACATTCCACTTTATTCTGTTCTTTCTCTCATTTCACCTTGTCCCTCCTCATTTTTTTATTCAGACTATCACCTCCCCCAATCTGCTCTCCTTTTTCTCTCCCCCTTCTCTTATCTTCATCCCCTACTTTTCTGTAGGGTAAAATAGATTTCTATACCCAATTGTGTGTTACTTCCTCTTGTTAAACATGTTATTCCCTCTTTCATCCAATTCTGTTAAAAGTAAGGTTCACTCCCTCTCCCTCATCTTCCTATTTTTCCTCTCCCTTCTAAAAGTTTTTTTTTCTTGCCTCTTTTATGTGAGATGATGTACCCCATTCTATCTTTCAATTTCTCTTTCTCCCAGTAAATTCCTCTCTCACCCCTTAATTTTATATTTTTAGATATCATCACTTCTTATTCAACTCACACCTGGGCCCTCTTTCTAACTCCCCTAATAATGAGAAAACTCTTATGAGCTACCAATATCTTCACATATAGAATGTTAATAGTTTAAACTTAAGTATTTCACAATTTCCCTTACCTGTCTACCTTTTTATTCTACTTTTTATGCTTCTCATGATTCTTTTATTTGAAAGTCAAATTTTCTATTTAGCTCTGTTCTTTTCTTTGGAGTTTTTTTTTTAAATTTGTATCTTGAATTAAATAATAATCTCTCTTTGATTGCAGTCATCACTTATTTATTAGTGAGTTTGTAGTTTGTATTTTGACCTCAGTATTTCATAGGTGCTAAAATTAACATTCACTAACTTCTTAAAATCCAATCATTACCTTGTTTGATGTTATGGAAGTTTATAAAATATGCTTTCAAATGGGCAAATCAAAATAACTAAACTTAGAAACACAATGTAAAACAATTTTATACATGAAGACTTCTTGTAAAATTGAAGATAAAAATGAAACTATAAATATAATTATAATAATAATAATAATAAATAGCCTTTATATAGCATTTTATGATTTTACTTGTGTTTTACATATCATTTGATCCTCATAATATCAAGTCTGGGAATTAGGTGCTATTATTATCTCTGTTGTACAGATGAGGAAAGTGAGGCACAAAGGGTAAGCTATTTGTTCATGGTCATGCAACCAGTAACTGCCTGAGGTTGGATTTGATCTCATATCTTCCTGATTTCAAGTCCAGTGATCTATCTAATAAGATACCTACCTGCTTCTAACATTCGTATTAATAACATTTTTTTTTCCTTTTGGTATGGCAATCTTTATATTCACAACACAGAATAACCATGCACAAATCAGGGGACATAGGATTTTACTTTACTTTCTCTGTAAAAAAAAAAAAAAGCTCAGTTGCACTGAACTGAGTACAATGCTGTGGAGTGGAAGAAGAAATAGTTATATGAATGAAGAGAGGTTATTAAAATATATGACTTTGAAATTTTCATAATGCTTTACATATAGTCTCAGTTTGGTACTTTTCCACTCATGCTCCAGGGACTCTTTTCATTAAAAGAACTTCTACCTCAATGCTTCCTCCTTGTATTGATGAGGTCTACACTGGAATCTCCATTTAAGGAAACACCTACAACAGCCATGCTCACTTCAAACAACCTCAGTCCATCACTACACAGAGAACATCACCACCTTGTCCTTCCTCATCCCCTCCATCATGCTTTTCATGTCCTCTCTATGTGTTCCCCTTTTCAGAATGTGAACTCCTTTAGGACTTTAACTGTCTTTTTGGTTTTGTTCATTTTCTCTTACTTAGCACAAAAATTAATAAATTAATTGTATAAAACAATAATAAATTAATTATATAAATGAATAAATACTGTTCATCACTATATGCCGCAATAACTCTATATAGTAATCCTGTCATCATCCTCATGTTACAGATGAGAAAACTGAGGGAGATAGAGGTGAAACGACTTCCCAAGAGTAACACAAATACCAAATATCTGAACATGGAACCAAACTCAAGTTTCCCCTATTCCAACTCTAATACCATATTCATTCTGTATAACAATGAGATGGGACTGGTATTGATGGGCTCAGGTTAAGGAGACTGGTGAAAATCCCATCACTACTGTTGACTGTGCATCCTTGGGTAAGTCATGTCACTTCACTGAGCCTCAGTTTCCATTTTTGCAGATAGGTATAATACTTTTCTTCCTTACTTTGAATGCATATGATGAATAAGGAGATATTAAACTTAAGCGCTATATAATTGTAAGCTAACATGAGAAAATATGATTGCATTATGATTCCTATTAGAAAAAGGAATATATACAATAAAGGGTATGTGGATTCATTTCAGTATAACTATTATAACTATATGCCTAATGATGGTGAAATGAAGTAGCAATATATCACAGAAGAGATTGGTTTTGGATTTAGGAGATATAGGTTCAAGTATACTAGCTCTACTTTGAACATGTTATTTAGTCTTATACAATCATTTTGTCTTTCTATGTCTCATTTTGTTTCTCTGTAATAATAGATGACTTCTGTTTTTATCTTATAAATAGCATTTTTAGTTGACTCCTAAATAATCTCTCAAGTCCTTTTAACCTCTAACACCATAAGGTTCAATGGCTAAGCGTGACTCTATTTGTTAAGGATAAAGTAGTAGAATTTTTTAATTACTAATTTTGCTTTTCAAAAAGTTGTTATCTCTCCTTTAACAATTTAATGAATTATTGAATGGACCTTTCTCACACATCAACAACAGTTATGCATACATACATACACATAAAAACATATATACACATATGCACTCATATATATATATATATATACATAAATATTTGTATATATACATATATACACCTATATAATCGCTAATTAACTATCTTTAGTTCTTGTAAGAAAAAGTCAATTTGAAACTTCATTTTTAAAAATGAAACCAAGCACATCTTAAGTGACTGATAGAGGTCATAAAATATTGAAAGTTACGTGGCTTATCCAAGGCTTATTGATTTACCTAATTGAGCATGTATTAAGGAAGAGTAAAAGACCACATGGAGCATATAAGACAAAGAGGTAGCTTCAACTCTTCATCAGTAACCACATTATGGCTGCTGGGCTGGGATCTTCAGAAAATCTGAGGCTTTTATCTCTATGTATGTGAGGCCAATGGCTAGCATACTCCTAGCTAATTATTCTAATGATAAATATCATTGTTATATGACTAAAGTGGTCCAGAATGTGATTTTAATTGAAACAACCTCTACGGTCATCAAGGTTTTCTTTTTTTTCTTCTCTTTCCAAATTACATTCAAATATAAAATGTCATTTTCAACTAAGCTATAATTCATTATATGTGACATCTTTCTTTTGTTATGTTAGGTTTCAAATTTCAAGGAAAATAGATAAAAATCTTACACTTAGTTGTTCTAGCTACAGGGTTTGTTGAATAATATATAAGCCTTCTGGACATATTCAGGTGAACAAGAAAGGTGCAAGCTGAGAGTACATCCTCACTTTATGACCAAAGTGAGTCTTATTTTGACCTAATTTAAGAAGTGAAGCTGTATGGTTATATAACTCAATCCCAGGCAATTGGTTTACTTCTGGACAACAAATGTATATATTGTCAATGTAAAGGAATTAGAGGATTTTATACTAAGGTAGACAATCTAGAGTAAACAAATCCCAGCTTCTTCTAAATAGTCCCATTCCAAATAAGAGATACTATGGTACTTGGTAGCATGAATGAGTACTCAACTCAGAAGCATGAGATCTGAGTTTAAATTCCAATTCTGCAAATTACTGTCGGTGATATCTTAGTATATAGACTTTGTTTGTTTTTTTTTTTTTTACTTTTGATCACCGGGAATTTTGAGTGAAGGTCAAAACTTCTTCATGAAGCAAATTTAAAATTGAGCCACAAAGTTATAATATATCTTAAAATGAAATAAATGACTCAAACTCTAAATAAAATCTTATTCTAGTGCATAATTGTCCCAGGTAGGGGAGTCTGCCTCCTTGAAATCTATATGTATGAATGAGCTTGTTCTGAGTGCCAAGCAAACTGAATATGCTCTAAGTGTGAGTGCAAAGATGGACTGAGTGCTTGACTAGTAACATGCAGAAATATTCATAATGAAATGACTATCCATGACACAATACTTGTCTGTAGATACACAAACTAATAAAAGCATCTCCCAAGAAATGGAGGGGTTGTTTTCAGTATAGCCCATAGGAGTACCCATGATAAAATATAATGTTTGAGAGGCATAGCCAAGATGGCAGAGTAAAGGCAGGTACTCACCTGAGTTCTCTCCCAATTACCTTTAAAAAATGAATCTAAACAAATTCTAGAGTAGCAGAACCTACAAAAGGGCAGAGTGAAACAACTTCCCAGCCCAAGACAGCTTAGAAAGCCAGCAGGAAATGTCTGTTGCACCAGGGGAAGAGAAGAGTTCAGTCTACCAAGCCACACCAGCACAAACTGGGCCCCAGAAAATCTGGAGCAGGCCTTGGAGCAACTGAATCATTGGCAGCAGTGGCAGTTTCCAGACTTCTTAAACCACTGAATCAAAAGACAACTTAAAAGATCACCAGGAAAGGTCTGTCCCACCTGGGTGAGAGTGGAGCTCAGTCCAATGCAAATCACATCAGCACAGTCCCAGACCCAGTAAACCAGGAGCAGGCCTCGGGAGTGACTGAATTGGCAGTGACAGTGAGAGCATGTGCTTTGGGGGCTATCAGCTCACAGACAGTAAGGCAGTCAAACAATGTGACAGGAGATTCTAGTGGTCTTTTGCTGACACTGAGGTAGGATTCTGTTGCTTTTTCCATATGTGGATTAAGGTTGCAGTCCTGGATGGCAGTCCCAGGGCAGGTGGAGCATAGCAGAGCTTGCAGCAACAGTGTGGGGGGCCACCCTCCTCACAGTTATAGGGCAGAAAAGAAGGCCCGTGGTCACTCAAAGAAGAGTACCTAGGCAAAGAGAGTAGTAAACACCTGTTCTCGGATCATACCACCTTGGAAGAACTGAAAACTTATACATCCCTAGATGTATCTCTGAAAACAGCTGCACAAAATTCTCCGAATCTTAGGACAGTGAGTCCTCCCCAGTGGAAGGAGAGCCCTACTTTAAGAAAAAGTTAAAAGTCAAATAATAAACTGGGAGAATTAGCAAATAACAGGGAAAAAACTTCCGATTATTGAAAATTACTGTGGTGACAAGGAAGATCAAAACACACACTCTCAAGACAACAAAGTCAAAGCTCCTACATTCAAAGCACTTTAAGAAAAATATAAATTGATCTTAGTTTATAAAGGGCTCAAAAAGGATTTTGAAAATCTAGTAAAAAAAAAGTAGAGGAAACATTGGGAAGAGAAATGAGGGTGATGAAAGAATATCATGAAAAATGAGTCAACAGGAATGTGGATAATTTTTATTTACATTAAATTGATAAGTATTTGTAGAAACAAAGCCAATGCAACCAAGATTAGGAGGGAACACATAATTCAGAAAGAATTTTTACAATTAGTATCTCAGATAAAGGCCTCATTTCTAAAATATTCAGGGAACTGAGCCAAATTTATAGGAATAAAAGTTATTTCCCAATTGAGAAATGGTCAAGGGATATGAACAGGCAGTTTGCAGAGGAAGAAATTGCAGAGGAAGATATCTATAGCCATATGAAAAAAAAATGCTCTAAATCACTATTGATTACTCAAATGCAAATCAAGACAACTCATAGGTAACACATCTCTCCTGTCAGATTGGCTAACATGACAAAACAGGAAAATTATAAATGCTGCAGAAGATGTGAGAAAATAGGAACAATGTTACATTTTTAGTGGAGTTGTGAACTGATCCAGCCATTCTGGAGAGCAATTTGGAGCTATGCCCAAAGGGCTAGAAAAATATGCATACCCTTTGACCTAGCAATACCCCTTCTAGAGCTGTATCCCAAAAAAATCATACAAGTGGGAAAAGGACTCATATGTACGAAAATATTTATAGCAGCTTTTTTTAATGGTAGCATCGAATCAGAAATCAAGAGAATGCCCATCAATTGGGGAATGGCTAAACAAATTGTGGTATATGAATGTAATGGAATACTATTGTGCTATGAGAAATGAGGAGCAGATAGACTTCATAATGACCTGGAAAAAGTGACATGACCTGATGCTGAGTGAGGGGAGCAGAACTGCGAGAACATTACACACAATTAGAGACACAATATTTGTGATAACTAACTTGGATAGACTTGACTTCTCTTAGCAATGCAAGGTTCTAAGACAGCTCCAAAGGACTCATGATGGAAAGAGTTGTCCATGTCCAGAGAAAGAACTACAGAGTCTGAATGCAGATTGAGGGAAACTATTTGCTATCTCATTTTTTTCTCTTTTTTGGTTTTGTTTCTTCTTTCTCATGGTTTATTCCATTGGTTTTAAATCCTCTTTACAACTTGACTATTGTGAAAATAAATTTACTGTGAAGGTATATGTAGAGCCTACATCAGATTGCATTCTGTTTTGGGGGAGGGAGGAGGAGAAGGAAGGGGAGAAAATTTGGAACTCAAAAACTTGTTGTACTGACTGCTGTAAATTTAAAATAAAAAATAAATTAAAAGTAAAACAGAAAAACAATTAAAAATGAGTCCATAGTTTAGTAAAGGAGACACACACACATAGACACATACAATTACTAAAAAAAAGCACCTGAAAAAACAGACCAGGCCAAATGGTAAAAGAGGTCCAAAAACTCAGTGAAGAGAATGCCTTAAACATAGAATTGGCCAAGTGGAAAAGGAGGTCTAGAAGTTCATTAGAGAAAATAATTTCTTAAAAATTAGAATGGAACAAATGGAAGCTAAAGACTTTATGAAACCTCAAAAAAAATAATAAAGCCAAACAAAAGGAATGAAAAAATAGGAGACAATGTGAAATATAGCATTGCCAAAATAACTGACCTGGAAAATAGATCCAAAAGAGAGAATTTTAAAATTATTGGACTACCTTTAATGCATGATCAAAAAGACAGCCAAGACATTATCTTTCAAGAAATCATCAAGGGAAACTTCCTTGGTATTCTAGAACCAGAGGGTAAAATAGAAATTGAAAGAATCCACTAATTACATCTTAAAAGAGATCCCAAAGTGAAAACTGCCTGGAATATTATGGCCAAATTCCAGACATCCACATTAATGAGAAAATATTGCAAGCTGCCAGAAAGAAGCAATTCAAGTATCATGGAGCAACAGTAAGGATAAAACAAGATTTAGCAGCCTCTATATTAAAGGATACAGGGCATGGAATATGATATTCTGGAGGGCAAAGGAGCTAGGATTGCAACCAAGAATCACCTACCCAGCAAAACTGAGTATAATCCTTCAGGGTAAAAAAAGATATTCAGCATGATAGAGGACTTTCAAGTGTTCTTGATGAAAAGACCAGAGCTGAATAGAAAATTTGATTTTCAAATACAAAACTCAAGAGGAGCACAAAAAGGTAAACAGTAAAGGTAAATCATAAGGAACTAAATGATTTTAAACTATTTGCATTCCTACGTGGAAAATAATATTAATAACTAATAAGAGCTTTGTCATTATTAGGTTAACTAGAAGGAGCATATATAGATAGAGGGTATAGATGTAAGTTGAATATGAAGGGATGATATCTAAAAAATAAAAGTAAGGGGTGAGAGAGGAGTGTACTAAGAGAAAGAAGGGAAGAAGTAAAATGGGTTAAATTATCTCAAATAAAAGTGTCAAGAAAAAAAAAACTTTTACAGTGGAGGGTAAGAAGGGGGAGGTAAATAGGCATGAACAAATCTTACTTTCATCAGAATTGGCTCAAAGAAGGAATAACATACATACTCAATTGCATATAGAAACCTCTCTTACCCTACAAGAAAGTAGGAAGGGAAGGGGATAAGAAAAGTGGGGTGGTGATAGAAGGGAGGGCAGATTCAGGGAGGGTGTAGTCAGGAGCAAAACACTTTTAAGGAGGGACAAGGTGAAAGGAAAAAAAAACATAAAATAAATGGGGCGCTAGGATAGAATGAAATACAGTTAGCAATAACAACTGTGAAAAAATTTTGAAGCAAGTTTCTCTGGTAAAGGCCTCATTTCTCAAACATATCAAAAACTGAGTCAGATTTATAAAAATAGGAGTCATTTCCCAATTGATAAATGATCAAAAGATATGATCACTTTTCAGAGGAAGTAATCAATGTGTCTATAACTATATGGAAAACTACTCTAGCTCACTATTGAGTGGAAAACAGAAAATTAAAACAATTCTGATATACTACCTCATACCAATTTGATTGTCTAACGGGACAGAAAAGGTTAATGACAAATGTTGGAGGGGATGTGGGAAAAATGAGACTTTAATGAACAGTTGGTGGAGTTGTGAACTGATTCAACCATTCTGTAGAAAAACTTGGAACTATGCTTTGACCTAGCAATAACAGTACTATGTTTGTATCTCAAAAGAGATTAAAAAAAAACAAGAAGGAAAAGGACATACATGAACAGCAATATTTATATCAGCTCTTTTCAAGGGGTAAAGAATTAGAAGGTGAGGGGATGTCCATCAATTGGGGAATGGTTGAACCAGTTGTGGTATGTGATTATGATAGAATACTATGGTACTATAGGAAATGATGAACAGGACGCTCTCAGAAAAACTTGGGAAGACTTGCATGGGCTGATGCAAAGTGAAATGTGCTTTACACAAAATGCCAGCAATATTTTGAGATGATCAACTATGAATAACTTAGCTATTATCAGGAATATAATAATCTAAGACAACTCTATATGACTTATGATGAAAAATGATTTCCATTCCAAGAGAAAAAAATTGATGGTGTCTAAATAGAGATTGAAGCATACTTTTTTGCTCTCTTTATTTTTCTTTAGTGTTTTTTTAATCCATGTTTTCTTTCACTATGTGACTATTATGAATAGGTTTTACATGACTACACATGTATAACCTATATTGACTTGCTTGCCTCCTCAATAAGGGGATATGGGGAGGGAGGAAGGGAGATAATTTGGAACTCATAATTTTAAAAGTGAATGTTAAAAATTGTTTTCACATGCAACTGGAGGGAAATACTAAAGATAAACTAAGAGAGAAAAACAAGAAAATAAAAAAATAAATAAAAGATAATATTAGAGCCAGGTGATAATTGACATGTAAATTTACTACATATGTTAAGTTGCAGAGCATTAGGATAAAAACAATGTAATACAGGTAACTTATCTGACCTAAAGTCCCAGAAATATTGACAAATGTACCCATATACATTTAGTACCAAACTCACCATTTCCAAGTGACAGAAAGAGGGTTCTTTATAAAGCCACTCTATCTGAAATTTTAACAAGACTGAATGAGGATGTAAAGCTGGCAATTTGTTTAATTTATTGCCTTTCTTGAACAGCCTAAGGTGTTTTAAATGAAAACCTATCAGAGAATGGAAATTGCTGCCTGGTGCAAAGACAAGAG
>JAQQSZ010014006.1:0-11622 GCA_028646595.1 Phalanger gymnotis
CTTCTTCTCCTTCTTCATTTCACTTTGTTCAGATGTCTTCCCTCCCTATATCCTGCTTCATTTCTGACTCATATGAAAAGATGGACTTTCTTGCCAAGATAAACCTCTCTATATACACAAGTGATCTCATTTCATCCTCTCTTCTCTAGTAGATTCGTCCTTCTTCTATGCCCAGTCTCTCATTCATCTGCAATCTTTCCATGTCTATTGTCTTCTTCTCTACTGCAAACAAACATGGCCATGTCTCTCCCATTCTTATAAAACTCTCATTTGATCCATCCAGCCCTACTATTATCCTATGTCACTTCCTCTCTTTTGTGACTAAACTCCTTGAGAAAACTGTGTACATTGATTCCATTTCCTTTTCTCTTCCCTTCTCAATTCTCTGTAGTTTGACTTCTGACCTCATCGTTCAACTGAAACTGCCCACTCCAAAGTTACCAACTGCTAAATCATTATCCTTCTTGACCTCTCTGCAAGTTTGACACTTTCAATCAACCTCCTCTCCCTGATACCGTCTTCTATTTATGTTTTCGTGACATTATTCTCTCTTGATTCTTTTCCTTGTCTGGCTCCTTTGTTGCAGCTTCTCCTAGGCCACGCCAACTAACCAGTGATATCCCCTAAGGCTTTGTCCTAGGCCTTCTCTTTTATATCTATGCTATTTTGCTTGGTGATTTCATTAGCTCCCATAAATTCCGTGATCATTTCCATGCATATGATTCTTGGATCTATTTATACAGCCCTAATTTGGGAGGTAAGCAGGAGAGGTCTGTGACGCCGCGGTGGGAGCTGGCCTAGAACGTGGCAGCAGCACCACCAGCAGGCTTTGGAGGTGGCTTTGACAGTAGCAGTAGCAGTTTTGGAAGGTCTCAACCCGGAGGTGGCAAGGGGTTTGGACAAATGGTCAGAAAGAGAATTCGACTGATTGTTTGCTGACACTGCTTGCAGCTAGTTCTTATTAGCAACCATTTTACCTGTATGCAGTTCTGGGTAGCAATTTCAGGGTGGAAGCAAATGCTGGGGGGTCAGTCACAAGGGATCAGGGGGCCTGGTCATAGTGCCAAGGCAGAGCAGAGCACTAGAACTTGTGGCTGAAGGAGAGCACTGTTCCAGAAACAACAGGAGCACCATCACTTGAGTCTAGAGGGGAGCAGGGGCCCATCCCAGGTAAAGACCAGAGTGTAGACCAGGAGAGCAGTGACCACACCTTTCCTTGCATCACACCACCTCGAAAGCACTAAAAACTTGCAGACCCCCAGAAATACCTCTGAAAACACTAGCAAAAAAGTTAGAAGCTTTGGATAGTGCCTCCTCATGCTCAGATAAGCAAAACCCAACTTTAACATAAACTTCAAAGTCAAAAAATAAGCTGGAAAATGAGCAAATGACAAAAATGGAACTTGACCATCAAAAACTACTACAGTGGCCAGAAAGACCAAGACACAAACTCAGAAGAAGACGACAATATGAAAATTCCTACAACCAAAATATCAAAGAAAAAAAATGCTAATTGGACAGGAGCCTAAAAAGGATTCCTGGAAGATTTAAGAAAATAGAGTGGTAGAAGAAAAATTGGGAAAACAAAGGAGAGTGATGGAAAAAATTATGAAAAGAGAATTAATAGTATCAAAATATTTCGGAAATCTCCTGTTTCCCAGAGATAAGGTCCAGCAAGCAGGCTGTATACCCTGATCTTGGCATAATAATAGTCCTTTGTATTCTGAATGATCTCAGCCTCTTGCAAAGTGTTTTGCTTTGACCAACACTAGATATTCACTGACGGATTTATGACTTTAGCTCCCCCTATTTCCCTGGGCCCTGAGAGCCAACATACATCACATCTGTTGACATGTTAACAATCACTGTTACTTGTAACTGACAGTTACTATGTTTCTGTTCCCATCACAGAACTCTGGCTTTATACCTCACAAAGTGGTAATGACCCCTAAAACTTCAGACAATGACTGTTCCCACAGGACCCCAGAATGCCTATATTGTTCCAAGAAATGTCAACCATGAGAACTGTCTCAAGACCTAAGAATGATTGCATTGCAGGCCAATGCCTTTAGTGTGTGTGTGTGTGTGTGCGCGCGTGTGTGTGTGTGTGTTTGTGCCCACAGCCTTATTAGCCTTGGTCTCCTCCTTAGGATGGGAGAAGGGGCAGCACTCTGCCTGCAGGCATAATATTCTTCACTCTGAAATTAATTAAACTTCTATTAGGTCCTGATTCTCCTGTCTGTAGCCTGCTCTGTTTTGGGTCTGGCCACCCACAGGTTAGAGGCCAGTACTGGTCCAGTTGAAAAAATCTTGGTAAAAGAGGGACAAAAAAAATCCACCTTAAAAAAACAGAATTGGCCTAATGGTAAAAGAGGTACAAAAATTCACAGGGAAAAAAGAATTCTGGAAAAAAAAACTTTGGTCAAGAAAAAAGGCACAAAAGATCACTGAAGAAAATATGACTTAAAATTAGAATTGGGCAAGTGGAAGCTACTGATTATGTGAAACATCAAGACACAATGAAACAAAGTCAAAGGAATGAAAAATAGAATGAAGTGTGAACTGCTGTGTTAGAAAAAAAACTGACCTGAAAAATAGATCAAGGAGACATAATTTAAGAATTATTAGGCTACCTGAAAGTCACCATCAGAAAAAAAAGTCTAGGTATCATAGTTCAAGAAATTATCAAGGAAAACTGACCCAATATCTTAGATGCAGGGGCTAAATTAGAAATTGAAAGAATCCACTGATCACCTTCTGAAAGACATCCTAAAATGCAAACTTCCAGGAATGTTATAGCCAAATTCCACATCTCACAGGTTAAGGAGAAAATATTTCAAGCAGCCAGAAAGAAACAATTCAAATATTGTGAAGCCACTGTCAGGATCACACAGGATTTAATAGTTTCCATGTGATAGCATTGGAGGGCTTAGAATAGCATATTACAGAAAGACAAAGAAGGTAGTATTAACATTAAGAATAATATATTCAGCAAAACTGAGCCTAATTCTTTCTTTTAAAGCAGTTTATTTATTTAATGTTTTTAGTTTTCAGCATTGATTTTCATAAGCTTGAATTACAAATTTTCTCCCCGTTCCTACCCTCACCCCATTCCAAGATGGCATATATTCTGATTGCCTCTTTCCCCAGTCAGCCCTCCCTTCTGTCACCCCACTCCCCCCCCCATCCCCTTTTCCCTTACTTTCTTGTAGGGCATGATAGATTTCTATGTCCCGTTGCCTGTATATCTTATTTCATAGTGGCATGCAAAAACTTTTTTTTGAACATCAGCTTTTAAAACTTTGAGTTCCAAATCCTCTCCCCTCTTGCCTCCCCACACACCCTCCCTAAGAAGGCAAGCAATCCAACATAGGCCACATGTGTATCATTATGTAAAACCCTTCTACAATACTCATTTTGTGAAAGACTAACTATATTTTGCTCCTTCCTATCCTATCCCCCTTTGTTCAAATTTCTCCCTTGACCCTGTCCCTTTTTGAAAGTGTATGCTTCTGATTATCTCCTCCCCGTATCTGCCCTCCATTCTATTGTCCCCCCTTTTTAATCTCCTTCCTCCTTCTTTCTTGTGGGGTAAGATACCCAATTGAGTGTGTATGTTATTCCCTCCTCACATCAAATCCGATGAGAACAAGATTCGTTCATTCCCCCTCACCTGTCCCCTCTTCCCTTCCTACAGAACTGCTTTTTCTTGCCACTTTTATGCGAGATAGGTTACCCGATTCTATCTCTCCCTTTCTCAATATAGTCCTCTCTCATCCATTAATTTGATTTTATTTTTTAGGTATGATCCCTTCATATTCAACTCATCCTGTAGCCTAAGTCTATGGATATATATGTATATATGTATGTATGTGTATATATACATATATATGCATATTATATATATATATATGTGTGTGTGTATATAAATATATATATATATACGTACATATATATTTGTATATTCCCTTCAGCTATCCTAACACTGAGGTCTCATGAATTATACACATCATCTTTCTATGTAGGAATGTAAACAAAATAGTTCAACACAGTTCAAATTTAGTAAGTCCCTTATGATTTATCTTTCTTGTTTACCTTTTCATGCTTCTCTTGATTCTTGTGTTTGAAAGTCAAATTTTCTATTCAGCTCTGGTCTTTTCACTGAGAAAGCTTGAAAGTCCTCTATTTTGTTGAATTATTTTATTGAAAATCCATATTTTGCCTTGGAGCATGATACTCAGTTTTGCTGGGTAGGTGATTCTTGGTTTTAATCTTAGCTCCATTGACATCCAGAATACCATATTCCAAGCCCTTCAATCCCTTAGTGTAGAAGCTGATAGATCTTGTGTTATCCTGATTGTGTTTCCACAATACTCAAATTGTTTCTTTCCGGCTGCTTGCAATATTTTCTCCTTGATCTGGGAGCTCTGGAATTTGAGGACAATGTTCCTAGGAGTTTTCTTTTTGGGATCCTTTTCAGGAGGCAATTGGTAGATTCTTTCAATTTCTATTTTACCTTCGGCTCTAGAATATCAGGGCAGTTGTCCTTGATAATTTCTTGAAAGATGGTATCTAGGCTCTTTTTTTGATCATGGCTTTCAGGTAGTCCAATCATTTTGAAATTATCTCTCCTGGATCTATTTTCCAGGTCAGTAGTTTTTCCAATGAGATATTTCACATTGTCTTCCATTTTTCATTCCTTTGGTTCTGTTTAATAATATCCTGATTTCTCATTAAGTCACTAGCTTCTACTTGCTCCAATCCAATTTTGAAGGTAGTATTTTCTTCAGTGGTCTTTTGGACCTCCTTTTCCATTTTGTTAATTCTGCCTTTCAAGGAATTCTTCTCCTCATTGGCTTTTTGGAACTCTTTTGCCATTTGAGTTAGTCTGTTTTTAAGGTGTTATTTTCTTCAGTATTTTCTAGGTCTCCATTAGCAAGTCACTGACTTGTGTTTCATGCTTTTCTTGCATAACTCTCATTTCTCTTCCCAATTTTTCCTCTACTTCTCCAACTTGATTTTCCAAATCCTTTTTGAGCTCTTCCATGGCCTGAGACCAGTTCATGTTTTTCTTGGAGGCTTTTGATGTAGGCTCTTTGACTTTGTTGACTTCTTCTGACTGTATGTTTTGGTTTTCTTTGTCACCAAAGAAAGATTCCAAAGTCTGAGTCTGAATCTGAGTCTGTTTTCACTGCATGGCCATGTTCCCAGCCAACTACTTGACCCTTGAGTTTTTCAGCCGGGGTACGACTGCTTGTAGAGTATAGAGTACTTTGTCCCAAGCTTGAGGTGATATGCTGTTGTTTTCAGCCCTATTTCTACACAGCAAACTCTGCCACACCAGAACTCTACCTCTCCCAAGGACCACCACCCCAGACCGTGACTCAGATCCAAGCAGGCTCTGCACTCCTGCTCTGATCTGCCACTTAATTCCTCCCACCAGGTGGGCCTGGGGCAGCAAGCAACTTCATTTGTAGTTCTGTAGCCACACCACCTCTGCTGCCCTGAGGTGGTGGCTGAACTGCAAACTCCTTTCACTCTATCTCTGCAGTTTTTTTCCCACTAACCTTCTCTGTTTTCTTTGGTGTTTGTGGGTTGAGAAGTCTAGTAACTGCTATAGCTCACTGATTCGGGGCACTAGGGCCTGTTCCACCTGGCTGCTGATCTGGTTGGTCCAGACAGTCCACTCTGGGCTCTGCTGGGCTCTGCTCCACTCTGCTCCCAGCTCCATGCAATAGACCTTACCCAGCAACCATTCAGGCTGTACTGGGCTGGAGCCCTGCTTCCCTCTGCTATTTCCTGGGGTTCTGCAATTCTAGAATTTGTTCAAAGCCATTTTTATAGGTGTTTGGAGCGTCCTGGGGAGAGCTTTAGGCCAGTCCCTGCTTTCCAGCTGCCATCTTTGCTCCACCCCTCAACTGAGCCTAATTCTTGAGGAGAAAATGAATATTTAATAAAATAGAGGACTTTCAAGCATTCTTGATGAAAAGACCATAGCTGAAGAGAAAATTTGACATTCAAATACAAGATTCAAGAGAAGTATAAAAAGGTAAACATGAAAGAGAAAACAAGAGACTCAAGGTAAAGCTGTTTATTTTCCCATGCAAGAAGGTGATACATGTAATTCCTAAGAACTTTATCATCATTAAAGTAGTTAGAAGTAGTCTACATAGACAAATGTATGAGTGTGAGTCGATTAGGTTGAAATAATGTCCAAAAAATAATAAAGGGATAAAAAAAGGGATGCACTGGGAGAAGGGAGGAAGGAGTGTTAGAATGGAAGAAATTACCTCACATAAAAGAGGCACACAAGGAAGAGATTTTACAGCGAAGGGTAAAATGCAGGTGAGTGGGAAATGCCTGAATTTCACTCTTATTTGAGTTAGTTCAAAGAGGAAAGAACATAGATGTACGCCCAACAGTAAAAGAAGAAGGGAAGGAAATGAGAGAAATAGGGAGTTAAAACACAGGATATGTTAAGGGAGGCAGTGGTCAGAAGACAGATTTTTTGAAGATGGAGAGAATAAAAAGACAAAAGGATAAACAGAAGAAAATGGGATGGAAAGAAATTTACAGTTAGAAAATCACAACTATGAATGTGAATGGGATGAGTTCACCCATAAAATGGAAGTGGATAGAAAAATGGATTAGAAACCAGAACCTAACAATATGATATATACAAGAGACACACTTGAAACAAAAAGACACATGCACAGTTAAAATCAAAAGATGGAGCATAATCTGTTATACTTCAACTGAAGTAAAACAGTCTGGGATAGCAATCATGATCTCAGACAAAGCAAAAGAAAAAATAGTTGAAAGATATAATCATGGAAACTACGTTTTGACAAAAGGTTCCAAAGACACTGAAGGACTATTTTAAAAGTTACAGCAAGTTTCTCTGATAATGGTCTTATTTTTCAAATATGTTGAGAAATTAGCCAAGTTTATAAAAATAAGTTGATAAAGGTCAAAGAATATGTAAAAAGGTAGTTTTCAGAAGATGAAATAAAAGTTATCTATAGTCATACAAAAATGCTTTAAATCATTATTGATTAGATAAATAAAAATTAAAACAACTCTGAGGTACCACCTGACACCTAACAGATTCGCTAACATGACAGAAAAGGAAAATGATAAATGTTGCAGAAGAAGCAGGAAAATTGGGACACTAATACACTGTTGGGGTAGTTGTGAACTAATCCAACCATTCTGGAGAGCAATTTGAAATTACGTCCAAAGGGCAACCAAACTCTGCATACCCTTTGATCCAGCAATACCACTGCTAGAATGCCTATCTAAATTACAGTACATCCATATATTGCTATTTTGTAGTGATACTAAGAGTGACAGGTATTAGGAAATCTATAAAAGTCTTTTATTCAGTTTTTTTGAAGAAGAAAAAGAGCAACCAGAAAGGAATACACACTAATAATCAGAATACATGAGGAAAAGTTAATGAGAATAAATGAATATAGTCTTCATAAGGATTTGTAATAAGTGACTAAAAAGCTTTTATGACACATTATGTGTTGAAACTAATTAATTAATTCAAGTAACTAAATAGTTATTTAGCAAGGTCAGTTGGTTCAAGCCAACAAATTGGCAGCATGCATTTTACTATGTTCCAGGCACTGTGCCATATGCTGGGGACACAAAGACTCCCTATATTATTGGAAACAAAGAAAGGTAAAAACCAGTCCCTGCTCTCAAAGAGCTCGCAGTGTAATTGTGGAGACAACATGTAAGCAACCATACAAAATACTTGCAGGTTAAATTAGAGATAATCTCAGAGGGGAGGCACTAAGATTAAGAACTGGGAAACTGTTTCTACCAGAGGCCTGACTTTATTTGGCACTTATAGGAAGTCAGGGAATCCAGGGGAAGCCAGAGCATTCCAGACATAAGAGAGAGCCAGTGAAAATGCCTAGTCAGGGAATAAGTGTCTTGTACATGGAATGGCAAAGAGGACAGATCCCAAATATATAGGTTTGGGAGTACGTTGTAAGAAGACTAGAAAGACAGGGAGAGGCCAGGTTCAAAAGGGCTTTAAAAAAGAGGATTTTATACTGATGTTGGTGGCATTGGAATTTAATAAATAGTAAGGTAACATGGTCAGGCTTGCCTTTTCGGAAGATCAAAGTGAGAGCTAAGTGGAGTATTGACTAGAGTAGAGAAAGACTGAAGGCAAGGAGGTCAAGCAGCAGACTATTTCCACAGTCCAGGTGTGAGTTGATGCAGGTCTGCACCAGGATAGTGGCAGCGTCAGAAGAGGGGAGGCATATATAACAATAACAACTAACATTTATATAAAACTGTGTGCCAGGCACTGTGTTAATGTAGAAACAATAGGACTTGGTAACTGATTGCATATTGGGGGGAGGGGGGTGGAAGTAAGAGAGAATGAGGAGTCTAAGATGAAACTTAAGTTTTGAGCCTGGTAGCTTATGAGCCTGGCAAGATGGTGGTGTCTTTGACAGAAACGAGAAAGTAATAGGAGGGAAGGGCTTAGGGGAGCAGATAATGTGTTCATTTGTGACATGTTGAGTTTAAGAAGTACAAGATATATGAATACAAGGTCCAGGATATATCCCTGGGGGCTTGGGTGTGCTGCAACCTGGTCATACTAGCTCTTAAGAACCAAGAGTGGGCATTTATACCACAGAAATAGGCAAATGGAAAATCAGGGCTTGATTTTTTGCTTGGTTTTTGATTGTCTAGACTTCATAGAGTGATAAAGTGTTAATGCAGATTAAACTTAAAAGATTTTTTTTTATGTGATTCATCCTAATTCAGCAGTTCTAACATGGTTAAAGCATCCCTGTGTACTTTCCATATTTTCCCTATTAAGTTAATTGGTGGTAATGATATTTAATATTATTTTTGATGAATCATTTAATTTTTAAAAATCAAAATGTCTTGAAAGTATAAGGTATCATCAAAGCAAATCTCTCAATGTGACTGTGTTATATATTTATAAATCTGCTAAAGGATAGGAAAAGGGACTGGACTTGTGATTTCAGTGACTAAAGGAAATTCCCAGGCAAAGAATCTGTTTATACCATTGCAAATTGGTACTTTCTTACAGTCTTATAAAGTTGACTAGATCACTGAGAAATTAAATGGCTTGCCTGATGTCACTCAGTCTTGTGTTCAGGGCTCCTGGATCCGAAGCAAGTTCTCTTTTCACTATGCAACACTGCTCTACTAATCTTGCTGTCCTGATTACAAAGTAAAACTTTTACCAGAAAATTCAACCTGCAATTTTAATATCCAAAAATGAATATGAAGTCCAGGAATGATCCTAGACCCTTATACTTCAGCATTATCTGGCTTGAGATGCTTTACTGATATCTATATGAGTGTGATCACTTCTGTATGAGTAATTCTGAAGTTAATCACAATGAGGTGATAAGTATGATGAAGATATATTCTCCATTTCTCATTAACTCTCAAAAACAATGAACTAGAAAAGCAGAAATATGCATCAGAGAGAGAGAGAGGAATTATAGTTGAACCTACAGGACAAGAGAGTACATAGACCAAGAAAGTAACAGTAGAAAATACAGTCCCTATCATACTCCTGTAGCATACCTGCTTCACCAGGTTCTATGCCCTGGAAGGCACTTAAATCAAATTGCAATTACAGGCTGATGATTTGACACAGACTTAGGGATTTCCCTGCTTCTACAAAGACTCTGCCAGTGCACCTGGAAGTCAGTTCCTGACCCCACCCCATTGTAATAAGCGACAGACATTGATGACTCTGCCCAACCCCAATAAGGAAGAAAAATGGGACCTTGAGAGGAGAATAATCCAACTTCTTTCTACCTGCAATAGCTCCCAATAAAGGAATCATTCTAAAGATTATGGCAAGAACATCCCTACTGCTCAACTAAAAAAGAAAGAGGAGGATACTGCTTCTACCCAGCCAGAGAATTAAAGGACTTAGGAAACTGGATAAGGAAAATGGCATATTTGAGTGGACCAGACTGAGAGAGGACTGAAATTCAAGTGGGTCAGTTTTGTCTCCCCCAGAAGCTTCTTAAAGCAAGAACTCAGGTCTGTAAGAAGTAAACTACTCAGTGTGGGAGGAGGCTGAGTGTTTGAGTTCCAGCCTAAGGAAGTATGCCCATTATCAAAAAGGGAACAGTGAGAAAATGAGT
Source organism: Phalanger gymnotis (assembly GCA_028646595.1). Classification (NCBI taxonomy): domain Eukaryota; kingdom Metazoa; phylum Chordata; class Mammalia; order Diprotodontia; family Phalangeridae; genus Phalanger; species Phalanger gymnotis. Next base: position 10,167 of record JAQQSZ010014006.1, read on the forward strand.
CACAAAGAAATATAAGGAGAAAAAAGACTAAAAATCATCAAAGATTTGAAAGAGGAAGGGAATTCAATTAAAAACCTAGAGCACAGGCAGAGCCAAGATGGAGGATGGAAAGCAGGGACTAGCATGAGCTCCCCGCCAAGTCCCTCCAAAAACCTGCAAAAAAAAAATGGCTCTGAACCAATTCTAGAACTGCAGAACACAAAATAGCAGGGTTCTAGCCAATAACAGCCTGGATGGTCTCTGGGTAAGGTCTATCCCACACAGGGCTGGGAGCAGAGGGGAGCAGAGCTGAGCCGAGCTGAGCTGAGCAGAGCCCACCTTGGGTGGCACAGACCGACCAGACTGGAAGCTGGGCAGACAGTGCCCTAGCGCCCTGAATCACTGAGCTGCAGCAGTTACCAGACTTCTCAATCCACAAACATCAAGGACAACAGAGTAGGTTAGTGGGAGAAGCTGCTGGGGACTGGGATAGAGTTTGAGGTTCAGCCACCACCCTGGGGACAGTGGAGGTGGGGAAGCTTTAGAACTACAGTTGCAGTTGCTTCTGGCCCCAGCTCCACCTGATGGGAGGAATTAAGTGGTAGATCAGAGCAGGAATACAGAATCTGCTGAAGATCTAAGTCCAGTCTGGGTTGGTGGTTCTTGGGGAAGGAGCAGTGCTGGTGTGGCAGAGCTGACGCATCCCCCCAGGCTTGGAACATAGAACTCTTAAGTCTACAAGCAGTCATACCCTGGCTGAAAAACTCAAGGGTTAAGTAAGTTGTCTGGGAACATGGCCAGGCAGCGAAAATGCACCCAGATTCAGTCTCAGACTCTGGAATCTTTCTTTGGTAACAAAGAAGACCAAAACATACAGCCAGAAGAAGTCAACAAAGTCAAACAGTCCACGACAAAAGCCTCCAAGAAAAACATGAACTGGTCTCAGGCCATGGAAGAGTTCAAAAAGGATTTGGATAAGCAAGTTAGAAAAGTAGAGGAAAAATTGGGAAGAGAAATGAGAAGAATACGAGAAAGCCATGAAAAACAAGTCAATGACTTGCTAAAGGAGACCCAAAAATATGCTGAAAAATATACTGAAGAAAACAGCACCTTAAAAAATAGACTAACTCAAATGGCAAAAGAGCTCCAAAAAGCCAATGAGGAGAAGAATGCCTTGAAAGACAGAATTGGCTAAATGGAAAAGGAGGTCCAAAAGACCACTGAAGAAAATACTACCTTCAAAATTGGATTGGAGCAAGTGGAAGCTAGTGACTTGATGAGAAATCAAGAAATTATAAAACGGAACAAAAGGAATGAAAAAATGGAAGCCAATGTGAAATATCTCATTGGAAAAACCACTGACCTGGAAAATTGATCCAGGAGAGAGAATTTAAAAATTATCGGACTACCTGAAAACCATGATCAAAAAAGAGCTTAGATATCATCTTTCAAGAAATTATCAAGGAGAACTGCCCTG
>JAQQSZ010014007.1:0-11622 GCA_028646595.1 Phalanger gymnotis
GGGCTGGAGTCCTGCTTCCCTCTGCCCCTTTGTGGGTTCTGTATTTCTAGAACTGGTTCGGAGCCATTTTTTCATAGGTTTTTGGAGGGACTTGGTGGGGAGCTCACGCCAGTTACTGCTTTCCAGTCGCCATCTTGGCTCCGCCCCCCTAAAGGGGTCTATTTTCAAGACATCCACCCTGAAAGAGATGTATCATTACAAGTATATCTCAGCTTCTTTATTTCTAATAATAATGGCTAACATTTATATAGCTACTTTTCCTAGTGAGTTAATGAAGGGATCACTGGAGCATAAAACTGCACTAAGATTTTTGGGACACTATCTGTCTAGATAAATAGATAAACGAAATCTAGAGAAATATGTATGTAATTCATAGTCACACAATACATATACTTACACACATACACATGTATATCCAGATAGATGATAGATGGTATCCCAAGTGTGTGTAATACACGCACACACACACACACACACACACACACACAAACAGATGGATATAGATAAAATACCTACCCCACTACCTTTTTCAGCTTCCTTTTGTTCATTTTCTTCCCTATTAGAATGTAAGCTCTTGAAGGCAGGGAATATGTTTCTTTTTTGCTTTGAATTATATTTCTAACATTCAGCACAGTCCCTGGCACATAGCAGGCGCTTAATAAATGCTTGTGACTTGATTTGACAAGGCACTGGGCATACAATGACAGCAACAAAATAGTCTCAGCCCTCAAGGAGCTTACACTGACTGAGTAGGGTGAATGTAACAAATATAGATATATAATATGATATGAAGAGAATAAAAAACAAACATTTGAAAACTAGATTTTATTGATACTTTTTGTTTTTATACTGTTTCCTCTTTCCCCCTCTCACTTCCTAGGGAGTTCATTCCTTATAACAATTTTTTTTTAAATAAAGAGGAAAAAGAGAAAAAAGATGACTAAAACTAATTGATGCCTCAAACAAAATCTCCATTGCCTCTCTGTGAAGAGGTGGGTAGCATGCTTCATCATTCATCTTCTGGAATGGTGGTTGGTCACTGCACTGATAAACAGTGTTTCCAAGATGTTTGGCTTTACAATGTTGCTACTGTATATATTCTTCTCCTGATTCTGTTCACTTCAGTCTGAAACCATCCCTTTCATCATTTCTTATGGCAAAATAGTATTTTATTAGTTATAAGTCATTCATTCATTCAGCCATTTGTTCAATCATTCCCCAACTAATGGGTACATCCTTAGTTTCCAGTTCTTTGTCAAAAGAAGTTTGGCTTCTTTTCCTCTTTCTTCGATCTCTTGGGGGCAGGGGTTCAGAGTTAAAGTAGTGGTATCACTCAAAGCATATGTACGGCTTGGTGACTTTGGGGGTATTCTTCCAAGTTTCTTTCCAGAATGGCTAGACCAATTCGCAGCTGTTTCCCCACAACTCCTTCACCATCTGTCATTTTCTTTTTTTGTCCCTTTTGTCAATCTCATGGGTAAAAGGTGGAACCCCAGAGTTGTTTTAATGTGTACTTGTCTAATTACTAGTGATTTGGAACAATTTTTCATATAGTTAGTGAAAGTCTGGACTACTTCCTTTGAAAATTGATTATGTCTTTTGACTATTTATAAATTGGGGAATTGATCTTATTCTTATAAATTTGAATCAGTTCTTTATCTTTGAAATGAGGCATTTATCAGAGAAAGTTGCTGCAAAAATTTTTCCCAGTTAACTCTTCTAAGTTTAGCTCCATTGGCTTTGCTTGCGCAAAAACTTTAAAATTTTATGTCATCAAAATTGTCTAGTTTATATTCTGTAGTCCTCTCTGTCTCTTATTTGGTTATGAACTCTTTCCCTATCCATAGGTCAGAAAAGTAATTTCTCCCACGCTCCTCTAATTTTTTTAAAAGGATATCACATTTTAAATCTAAGTTAAGTTTTCAACTGGAATTTATATGTTATTAGGTTTTGCTTCAGTTTGGGGCCTGAGAGGGATTGGAGTTCAACAGAAAGATTAGGATTTGGTACATAGATTTAGGAGTGATCTGCTTAGAGGGGGCCAGTGAATGCCTAGGAATAGATGAAATTACCTAGGCACAGAGGACAGAAAGAGAAAAGGGCCCAAAACAAAACCTTGGAAGACAGTCATGCTAAAATGGCAGGAGAGAGATGGTGAAAAAGTGAAAGCAACTGAAAAGAGAGCAGGAGAAAAACCAGGAGAGAGTAGGAGGAGGGTGGGGTAGTTAACAGTGCTGAGAGTCAGAGAAAGGCAAAGGAGGATGAAGATTGTGAAAAGGCCATTCGATTTAGCAATTAAGAGATCACTTGAAAGATCTTAGAAAATGCAGTTTCAGTAGAGTAGTGGGAATGGAAGGCATTTGCAAGGAATGAATGTATGACATGGAAATAAAAATCTAAGCTTAAATTTTTATGTAGAAAAATTCAAATTAAACTAGATAGGCCAAAAAGGCATAAGATTCTTTATAGATCATTTAGTCCACAGTCACCAAGCATTTATTAAGTTTCCACAATGTGCTAGGTACTGTGCTAACTAGGGAAAGAAAAGGAAGCAGAAGACAGTTCCTGCCCTCAAGGACTTCACAACCTAATGGCGAAGACAGCAAGCAAACACATATGTACAAAACAGCTATATATAGGAAAAACAGGAAATAATTAAAAGAGAGGGAGGCACTAGAGTTAAGAGGGGTTGGGAAAGACTTCCTGTGAAACAATGGTGTCAAACTGGTGGCCTGGGGCTCATGTGTGGCCCACAACTCTCCCAAGTGTGGCCCAAAACAGATTAAAATATAATTGGGAAATATTTAACAAAACAAAATATAATCGAACACTGATAATGTTAATGTTTCATTTTCTGGGTCAATATGAAGCCAGAACCTTAGTACAGTTTAATAACCTCCATTTCTATGAGAGTTTGACACCACTTCAGTAGAAGATGAGATTTTGTTGTTCATTCTTTGTTTTCAAAGAGGACCAGTGACATCACAAGGTAATGACTTGACTTGCACATAAATTGGATAAGTGAGGCAGAGTTGCACAAAGTTGTCAGCATCATTCTCTCCTCCCCTCCAGAGTCCTCAACGTCCAGTGGCAAGACAAAGTCAAGGATGACTGGGGATGGCATGGGATGCAGCCCATGATCTTGATGTCTTCGAAGTCTGACCAAACTATGAGAGTTAAATAGCTCCTGCTTCAGCCGCTTTCATGGCCCTTGGAACAAATTGTTCTCATCCATCCATTCCTCCGGGGAAAGTCTTCACATGCCTTGTGAAAGGGTACAAGGGTAGACACCCCTTAACTCGCCAACAGGGTTGGTTACCCTCAACCTGGTTTAGCCCATAGTTAAGACTTGAAGGAAATCAGGAAAACCAGTAGGTGGAAATGAGGAGGGAGAGCATTGTAGGCCAGAGAAAAATGCCAGATCTGAGAAATAGGGTGTCTTGAGAAACAGCAAGGTAGCCAATGTCACTAAATCAAAGGAGACTGGAGAGGTATGAGAGGTCTAGGTTAAGGTGGGCTTTGAAGGCAAATAGAGCATTTTGTATTTGATCCCGGAGGCAATAGGGAGGCATTAGCATGTATTGAGTAGGGGAGTGACATAATGAGACCTGTTCTTTAGGAAAATCACTTTAGTGGCTGAATGGAGGGAGGGTGGACTGGAGCAGGGAAAAGACTTATGCCAGGCAGATCCCCCAACAGGCTGTTGCAGTAGTGCAAGCATGAGGTGATGAGGGCCTACACTAAAGCTGTGGCAGTGTCAGAGGAGAAGAGGGCATATTCAAGAGATGTTGTAAAGTTGAAACTGACAAGCCTTGGCAACATCTTGGATATGGGAGGTGAGAGATAGAGAGGAATCCATGATGACCCCTACGTTGTGAGCCTGAAGGACTGGGAGAATGGCTTTGTCCCCCACAGTAACAGTGGGGGATGGTTTAGGGAAAAGATAATGAGTTCTGTTTTGAATATGTTAAGTTTAAGATGCCGGCTGGGTATGAGATTAGATTGTGAGCAGCTGGAAAGGAGGGGCTGGCTTTTGTCTTTTAGCACAGTACCTGTAGGTGTTTAATAGCCAGTGCTTAATAATGGTGGGTGCTTAATAAATGGTTATTTACTATTGAATATCCAATTCAAGATATCTGAAAGGCAGTTGAACACGCAAGACAGGAGGTCATCAGAGAGGTTAGAGCAGGATAGATTTGAGAATCATCTGCATAGAGACAATAATTAAACCCACGGGAGCTGATGAGATCACCAAGTAAGATAACATAGAAAGAGAAGAGAAGAGAGGGTGCAGGACACAGTCCTTTGGAACACCCATGGTAAGTGGGCACGACATGGACGAGGATCCATCAAAGGAGGCTGCGAAGGAACAGTCTGATGTGAAAGAGAAGCAGGAACATGGAGTGTCATGAGAGAAGAGAGTATCAAGGAAGAGAGGGGGGTTAAAAGTGTCAAAGGCTGCAGAGCAGTTGAGGAGAAAGACGATGAGAAAAGGTCACTGGATTTGGCAATTAGGAGATCACTGATGACTTTGGAGAGAGCAGTTTCTGTGGAATGATAACATCAGAAACTAGAATGCGAGAGGTTAAGAAATGAACCAGAGGACAAAAAGGCACCTACTGGAGATGGTCCAGGACATTGGCAATTTTGACAAAGGGCAGGAGAGATAGAGGACAATGGTTGGCAGGGATGGAAGGATAGAGCGAGAGGTTTTCTGAGGATGTGTGAGACATGGCCATGTTTGTTGGCAGTAGGGAAAGAGCCAGTAGACAGGGAGAGATTGAAGGTAAATGAAGGAGTGAGGATGGCAGAGGAGGCAATTTATTGGAGCACATAGGAAGGAGTGAAATTGCTTGTGCTGGTGGAAAGGTTGGCTTTGGGAAGCAGAAGGTCTGTCTCTCTGTGTGAGACAAGAGTGAAGGAGGAAATAGTGGCAGAAGGAATCTGAATGATATAAAATGAAGAGGGGAAAAGAGGGAGCTCACAACGATTGGCTTCAATTTTTCCTGTGAAATATGAGACAAGTTTCTCATCTGAGAGAGCGGGGTGAGGAGGGGTCAATTGATCTGAAGACAGATGAAAAAGTCTGGAAGAACCACTGTGGAGAGTGGAATATAGTGAACTGATAAGGGAGGTGTAGGATTGCCTAGGGGCAGTGAGGGCTCAGTTGAGGTCGTATAACATAAAATTGTAGTGGAACCAGTGGGATGGTAGTTTTCTGCACCTACGTTTCGTAGCAAGTACATAGAGGTAAAGATGGGAATGGTCAAGTCATCCAAGGCTGAGGCTTAGCAGGACACAATCAGCAAAATGATAAGGGGGGCAGGGACTCAAGAGAAGAGGACAGTATATAGCTGAAGAGATTCATCAAGGGGTCAAGATGAGGAAAAGAGAGAGCAGTTAGTACTAGGGAGATGACCTGGGAGAGAACTGATGGATCAAGTGATTGAAGGTCACAATGTGAATGAAGAGTAGGGTTTGATAAGTGAAGGCAGAGGGGAGAGATGGAAAGCCAATAAGATTATGGTTACATAAGAGAAATTTCGAATTCTTGAACATGGAGGTAGCGTATTTGTGGGAGATGGTAATATGAAAGGTGTGATCATCTTTGTGTTGAGTTGAGGTGGGGTGGAGGAATACATCATGGGAAATGAGTTGATTGAGTGGTGAGGGTGTTTGAAGGACAGTCAAATGTTTGTATGTATGCATGCACGTATGTATGCTGAAGTCCCCTAGTATGGGAGCAGGATTTAGGAAGGAGAGGAGAAAATGCAATCCAGGTAACAAACTCATTGAGGAAGGAAGGGGAGTAACCTGGAGGTCTACAGATAACAACTACCAGAATTTTGCTTGGGAGGAAAGTTTACTGAATGTAAGGGGAAGAACCTCCAAGTGGCAAAGAGGAACAAGGAAAATTCCAACAACCCTGCCTCAACCAGTGAGCAAAGGGGAATGAGTAAAGGTGCAACAAGTACTGGAAAGGTGGCCAGCATCAGGGATGAGCCAGGTTCCAATGATAGCTATAAGATGGAAGGAGTGGGAGAGGAAAAGATTTAGGATGAAGGGAAGTTTGTTGCCTATGGAAGAGAGGGCACAGTGGAAGGGTGGGTAATATTTGGTTGGACTTTGGGGGGGAAGGTTTGAGGGGGATGGGAATAAGGAAGAGGGTGGTGGGGAATTGGGAATGGGGTATGGATGATGACCCAGATGGATTAAGAATCACTAGGATGTGTAGGGTATGACCAGGTATGAGAATGTTCATTGAGTGGAAGGTGTCACTCCTTAAAAACCAATAAAAAGTAAATAAATAAGAATAGGTAATTCTCAGCTTATCAACTTGGGGGATATATGCAATATATCTATGGTTTTACAAGGTTACAGAGCAATATGGTTTGGGGTTGTTACTGAAAAGGTATGTTTGGTTCCCAAGTTTCCTATGGAGGCAAAATATAATCCATTTTCACAGTATTATGACCTCTTTCATCCCTTAACTCAATGAGATCTTCTCCCTGAGGGCTTGGAGGGTATTTTTTCTCTACTAAAATAGCCATTGAGGAATGAGTAGGCCCTAAGCTAAGATAGTGCCTATCCTCTTGCCTGGATTATGCCCAAAGACTCCTAAGCAGACTTCTGGCTTCCAGTCTCTCCCTTCTCTATTTCATTCACTACAGAGCTGTCAAAATAATTTTCTTAAAGCCCATGTCCCATTGGGCCACCCTGATCAGGAACCTTCAGAGGTTTCTGATTGCTTCTATAACAAAATACGAACTCCTCAGTTCAACATTTAAAACCATTTACATGTCTTCAGCCTACTTTTCAGGCTAATTTCATATTACTCCCCATTACCATACTCTATGGTCCAGCTAAATTGGCCTCCTTGCTTTTACCTGAACTCAGGATTCCATTTTCTACTTCCATACCTTCATTTCTCCTTCATGTTTACTGAAAACCTGGAAGAGGGGCAGGTTTGCACACATGGCATGTACTAGAGGCTGTAATTTGGAAACAGGGAAGTTCACTCATGCAGTGAAGGTCAAAAAATGTCAATCCCGTTAAATTCAACAGCCATTTATTTAAGACCTCCAATGTGCACCTGAGTTACTGCACTAGGAGTTGGAAGGAGATAAAAAGACATTGATTTTAAGGATAAGACCTCCAACAGTGAGTCAGCTCAATTATAATCCCATATTCGTAATTTTCAGTATCCTATCATCCAACCACAGCAGCATCTGGAGGATGGGGGATGGAACTTATTGTTCCTCCATTAGGCTTCTGCAAGGGACACCTTCCTGACAGGGAGAGACATCTTTGGAAAGACATCGTTGGCGGGCGTTTGTCTCCCTTGGTGTAACAATCAAAGTGACCTAAGTGAGTTTTCTTTGTGACCGAGTCAAGCCACAGAACGACGTTGGCGTTGGAATTTCTTCAGAGAGATTCATGATGATCCAAAAGTGGTCAGCCTAACGATTCATATAGGGATAACTGATCAAGAAAGTGTCAACTGTGCAGACTATGACACGGAGGCTGAAAGGCCAGTTCCTTGAGTTGGTACATCAAATACACAATGTACATGTACACATATGCGGCACTGCACTTGTACAATAGTGGGACTCACAACTAAATAGGAAGAAGAGAGTGGACTGGATTTGGGAAATTGCATAGTGCTTTTCATATTGTAAAGTAATTTTCAAATTGCAAAGCAAATCTTCTGGTGATTCTGTTTGGTGTGAATGCTGGAAAATTAATCTCTAAAAAATCAGTTGTTGGTGACCCAGAGGGCAATGGAAAGATGCATGGTGGGTAGAAGTGGGCTGTAGCCAAGATCAGTGATAATGCAAGAAGTAACATTAGGGATATGGATTATGAAAGATATTATCAGACAAGGAGTTGGACTGGTTATATAGTAAGGAGGAGGGCTAACAGACATTGATACTCACGTACATAAAGAAGCATAGAGGAAGGCCTCTGCGCAGGCTCTATGAGAGAATTTAGACAAGAATCATATAGGGTGAAAAAAAAACCCAGATAGGTGGCAATCTGGAGTAATATTTTACAAGTAGTAAAATAAAAGCAATTCAAAATCTTTAAGTACTTCCGAAGGTACTACATAGTACTCCGAAACGTTGTGAAAGAGCAATGGTGAACACACAGATTATTCAGTGAATCCTTTTTTTATGCCAGAGCCCTGAAATTGACAAGTTCTTTCTACTTATCAAGGACCCATGATGTTATTAGCAGTGTGAGTGTTCCCTTCACTGGTGCAGATGGCAACCACTCTGTGTCTTAGGAATGGTCTTGGTGAGTTGCCTTGGCTGAAAAAAATCGCCATCCTGTGGCTACTCTGCCTCAAAGTCCGCTACACCAGGCAGAATGCTAGATTTTCACGCTGGGGATAATTAGGTTGGTTGACATTCAGTGCTTCATTGGCACTGCCTTTGAGAGCAGGTCATTGGGTCAGGGTCATCATTATAACACATTGAGGCAAAGGCTAGGCAGAGAGGGAAAAAAATCCTACTTTGTATCTCTAAAGAAAAACAAAAATCCTTACTTAGACAAAAATCAAGCCTTTTATGGAGAATAAGAAAGGAATAATATTATCTAGGGTATTACATATTGTATATGTGCCAATTTTCTGGCTTTTCCCACATGTGGGACACCCCATAAAGGGTCTTCCTTGATCAGCAAGGGAATCGAACTTAAAGCAAGCATCCTTAACTTTTTTGTGCCAAGGACCCTTCTGGCCATCAGGTAAAGCCTATGGACCTTTTCTAAGAATCATGTTTTTAAGTAATTGAAGGGAATGCTAAATTTCAATTAGAGATTAGTGAAAATAAGATTAAACGTTTTTCCCATCCAAGTTGCCCCCACCCCCTTAAAATCTATTGATAGACTCTTTGTGGGTTCATGGACCCTGTCTACTCTAAAGGAATATTTCTTTTAGGGGTCAACTGTCCCATTGAAACAAGGAGGATTTACACATGCAAGTCCTATTAGCATTAATACGAGTTACCAACATAAATCCCCTGGTAATGATAGGAGAAAAGACCCCATGGCTTGCATGGATCCAAGTTCTAATGATTACCTGTCAAATGGCCCTAAGCATCATCATGATGAGAAAGAGCAGACGTAGCAACTTATATGGAAAGGGCATTGGACTGTAGTCCCACAGCCAAACCTATACATTATGTGAACAGGGAAATGGCCTTCAAAGTGTGATGTGGGATGTTCAGGGTTAAATTAATTAACCAGTGTTAAAAGAAAAGCTCTCATTAAAAAGAGGAATTCAAACATACCAAAGTACTTGTTTAAAAAAATGTGAATATCATATGAGCTCCAAGGTTCTTGAAGGATAATACGGCTACTTGTTTAAAAATTCAATTAACCTTATCTTTCTTAAACTTGATTTATTAATAATTTTAGAGATAAATGGCTGGTTTTTACAGAGTCCTGCTAATTTTTGAATGGGTCCTGTCTAAAAGGCTTTAAAAACTACTTGGAATCCATGGAAAACTTCATTTTGCCCTTTGCTTGAGGTATTTAATTTGAGAACAAATGCAAGTTCAGTGAATGATTTAGGTACAAAAAAAAATGCCAAGAGTTACTTTTTGTCTACTGCAGTCAAGCCCCTTGGTGCTCAACAACCACAGCCTAACACATTTCCGACTCCCTTCCACCAAGCCAACGGGCTGCCAAGCACGGTATTGAGGCGTCCATGTACAGCAGAGCTACAGCTTAGGATTCAGGGGTTACAGAGCTTCTAGGAAGCAAATTTCAAACAGAATGAAGACACACATGCTTTGCCTTGATCCTGACATCAGCTCTCCTTTTTGAAGTGATGAGGACGCACTCAGATTGGCTATATTCCCCCAAAATGTGACGCAAAGCAGACAGCTGCCTGGAAATGTAACCAGATATAAAGTTAAAAAATGAGTTCCTTTAATAAGATAAAAAAGAAGAGAAAAAAAGAGTCTTTGCAATCCCCTATTTAATTTTCAGGTGCAGATTATATAGTAATACAAAAAAGTGAACATAAAAAGGAATAAGGCCCCCGATACTGAAAGGCAACAAGAACCGATTAGTTTTTCCTTATTTCCTAGGAAAACTTGCTGCTGTTTGCTGCAGTGTGCAAATGAGTTCCATAATTGATAATTCCTGATATAAACACTGGAACATAGCTGAGAATAAAGACAAAGAAGAACAACGCTGAATTTTCACTTCTTTCTGGCAAGCTGATTGGATAAGCCCACTTCTCAAAGATAACTATTATTCAGCAACTGAAACTCGTTTTTAGCTTGTTTTTTTTCCCCTCTCCAAATTTTTCTCTAAGCTGGCAGTTCTTAAATTGAGGTCTATGAACTTTTAAAAAAATATATTTTGATAACTACACGTCAATATAATATGCTTACTTCACAATCATATGTATTTTATTTTGTACATTTAAAAACACCATTATAAGAACTGGACCACATATTTCATCAGACTACCAAAAGGGGTCCAGGACTCCCCCCAAAATTAAGAAGCCCTTTATAAATCTGGGCCTTTATAAATGATGTCAATCCAAACAAAAACAATGCAACCAAAAATATAAGGAAAGCAGAAAACTGGGAAAAAATTTTATGAGTATCTCTGACAAAGGCCTCATTTCTCAAATATATAGAAAACTGAATCAAATTTCTAAAAATACAAGTCATTTCCCAATTGATAAATGGTCAAAGGACATGAACAGGCAGTGTTCAGATGAAGAAATCAAGGCTATCTATAGTCATGTGAAAAAATGCTCCAAATCACTACTGATTAGAGAAACGCAAATTAAAACAACTCTGAGGTACCAGAGCACACCTATCAGATTGGCTAATATGACAAAAAAAGGAAAACGCTGGATGTTGGAAGGGATTTAGGAAAACTGGGGCACTAATGCATTGTTGAAGTTGTGAACTGATCCAACCATTCTGGGGAACAATTTGGAACTATGCCCAAAGGGCTATAAAACTGTGCATATCCTTTGATCCAGCAATCCCACTGCTAAGTCTATATCCTAAAGACATCCAAAAAAAAGGGAAAAGGATCTTTTTGTGCAAAAATATTCAGAGCAGATCTTTTTGCGTTGGCTAAGAATTGGAAATCAAAGGGATGCCCGTCAATTGGGGAATGGCTAAACAAGCTGTGGTGTGATCGTAATGGAATATTATTGTGCTATAAGAAATGGCAAGCAGGATGACTGCAGAAAAACCTGGGAGGGGGGCAGAGCCAAGATGGCTGCTGGAAAGCAGGGACTAGCATGAGCTCCCCGCCAAATCCCTCCAAAAACCTATAAAAAATGGCTTTGAACAAATTCTAGAACTGCAGAAGCCACAGGGTAGGAGAGGGAAGCAGGGCTCTAGCCCAGGACAGCCTGGATAGTCTCTGGGTAAGATCTATCCCGCACAGAGCTGGGAGCAGAGGGGAGCTGAGCGGAGCAGAGCCCAGCATGGGCGGCGCAGACCAATGAGACCAGAAGCCGGGCGGAGCGTGCCCTAGTGCCCTGAATCAGTGAGCTGCAGCAGTTACCAGACTTCTCAACCCACAAACACCAAAGACAACAGAGTAAGTCAGTGGGAAAAGCTGCTGGGGACAGGGAGTTTG
>JAQQSZ010014008.1:0-11622 GCA_028646595.1 Phalanger gymnotis
CAGAAGCTGCGGAGGCAGGAAGCTGCGGAAGTGGGGCTTACCCGAGTGCGAGCAGGAACGTGAGGCCAGTGAACATGATTTGGCTAAATACTCTCTTGCTTTTCTGTGGCCTCCTAGTTGCCCTTGTGAAATGGGCTTTCTGGGCCTGGAGTCTTTTTGTCAAGATGTTGGAATGGGGAGGCTGGTTCAAGTTTTTGCTACTGTGGGGCCTAAATAAATTTCTTGTTTTCTCCTTAGAGAATCTCTCATACCTTGCGATTTCGGACCATTCAAACATATACATGATTATATTTGAGATCATAAATTCGGCCTTCCTACTACAAGATCACGATGCAATAGAAATTATTTGTGACAAAGAAGCATGGAAAAATAATCTAATAATTAATTGGAAACTGAATAATCTACTTCTAAAGAATGAGTGAGCCAAAGAAAAAATCAGAGAAGCAATTAATAACTTCATTCAAGAGAATGACAATAATGAGACAACATACCAAAACTTTTGGGATGCAGCAAAAGCAGTTCTTAGGGGAAGTTTTATATTTCTAAATGCTTACATGAATAAAATAGAGAAAAAGGAGATCAATGAATTGGGTGTGCAAATGAAAAAGCTAGAAAAAGAGCAAATTGAAAATCCCCAATTAAATACCAAATTAGAAATATTGAAAATCAAAGGACAGATTAATAAAATTGAAGCCATGAAAACTATTGAATTAATAAATAAAACAAAAAGCTGGTTTTATGAAAAAACCAATAAAATTGATGAACCTTTGGTCAATTTGATTAAAAAAAAGAAAGAAGAAAATCAAATTACCAGTATCAAAAATGAAAAGGATGAATTCACTTCTAATGAAGAGGAAATCAAAACAATAATTAGGAACTATTTTGCACAATTGTATCCCCATGAATCTGACAACCTTAGAGATATGGATGAATATCTACAAAAACATAAATTGCCCAGGTTAACAGAAGAAGAAGCAAAATACCTAAATAACCCCATCTCAGAAAAAGAAATTGAGAAAGCCATCAATGAACTCCTTAGGAAAAAATCTCCAGGGATAGATGGATGTGAATTCTATCAAACATTTAAAGAACAATTAATTCGTATACTTTGTAGACTATTTGGGAAAATAGGTGAAGAAGTAGTCTTACCAAATTCTTTTTATGACACAAATATGCTACCAATACCCAAACCAGGTAGAGTCAAAACAGAGAAAGAAAATTATACACCAATTTTCCTAATGAATATTGATGCAAAAATTTAAAATAAAATATTAGCAAAAAGATTGCAGCAATTTATCATGAGAATAATACAATATGAGCATGTAGGATTTATTCCAGGAATGCAAGGCTGGTTCAATATTAGGGAAACTATTAGATTGACCATATCAACAACAAAACTAGCAGAAACCATATGATCATCACAATAGATGTGAGAAAAGCTTTTGACAAAATACAGCACGCATTCCTATTAAAAACACTAGAAAGCATAGGAATAAATGGAGCCTTCCTTAAAATTATAAATAGCATTTACCTAAAACCATCAACAAGCATTATTTGTAATGGGGATAAGCTAGATGCATTCCCAATAAAATCAGGGGTGAAACAAGGATGTTCATTATTACCCCTTCTATTCAATTTGGTTCTAGAAACGTTAGCTGTAGCAATAAGAGAAGAAAAAGAAATTGAAGGAATTAGAATAGGCAAAGAAGAAATTAATTATCACTTTTTGCAGATGATATGATGATTTACTTAGAGAATCCTAGAGAATCAAGTAAAAAAGTACTTGAAATAATAAACAACTTTAGCAAAGTTGCAGGATATAAAACAAACCCACATAAATCCTTGGCATTCCTATATACTACTAACAAAGCTCAACAGCAAGAGATAGAAAGAGAGATTCCATTCAAAGTTACTGGAATATTTGGGAGTCTATCTGCCAAGACAAACCCAGGGCCTATATGAACATAATTATGAAAGTTTTCACGTGAATAAAATCACATCTAAATAAATGGAAAAATATCAGTTGCTCATGCTTAAGCTGAGATAGTATAATAAAAATAACAATTCTACTTTAATTAATTTATTTATTCAGCACCATACCCATCAAACTACCAAAAAATTATTTTATAGAGCTGAATAAAATAATAACAAAATTTATCTGGAAGAACAAGGGGTCTAGAATATCTAGGGTATTAATGAAAAGAAATGCTAGGGAACATAGCTTAGCCATACCAGATATTAAAATGTACTATAAAGCAGCAGTCATCAAAACTACCTGGTACTGGCTAAGAAACAGAGTTATGGATCAGTGGAATAGGATAGGTACCCAAGATGGAGAAGTCAACGACTATAGCAATCTACTCTTTAATAAACCCAAAGAGGCCAGCTTCTGGGCTAAGAATTCACTATTTCACAAAAACTGCTGGGAAAACTGGAAAATGGTAGGACAGAAACTGGACATAAACCAATATCTTACACCATATACCAAAATGAAGTGAAAATGGGTTCATGATTTAGGAATAAATGCTGATACTATAAGCAATTTGAGAGAGCAAGGAATAGTTTGCCTATCAGATTTATGGAAAAGAAAATAATTCATGACACAACAAGAGATATAGAGCATGACAAAATGCAAAATAAATGATTTTGATTATGTTAAATTGAAATGTTTTGTGTAAACAAAACCAATGCAACAAAGATTAGGAGGGAAGCAGAAAATTGGAAGAAAATCTTTATGACTAGTGTCTCTGATAAAGGCCTCATTTCTAAAATATACAGGGAACTGAGCCAAATAGACAGGAATACAAGTCATTCCCCAATTGAGAAATGGTCAAAGGATATGAACAGGCAGTTTTCAGAGGAAGAAATTAAAGATATCTATAGGCATATGAAAAAATGCTTGAAATCACTACTGATTGGAGAAATGCAAATCAAAACAGCTCTTAGGTACCACATCTTTCCTGTCAGATTGGCTAAAATGACCAAATGGGAAAATGATAAACACTGGAGAGGATGTGGGAAAATTGGAACGTTGTTATATTGCTGGTGGAGTTGTGAACTGATTCAGCCATTCTGGAGAGTAATTTAGACCTATGTTCTAAATATTCATACCCTTTGACCCAGCAATACCCCTTCTAGGGTTATACCCCAAAGAGATCACACAAGTGGGAAAAGGACCCATACAAAAATATTTATAGTGGCTCTTTTTGTGGTAGCTAAGAATTGGAAATCAAAGGGATGCCCATCAATTGAGGAATGGCTGAACAAACTGTGGTATATGAAGGTAAGGGAATACTATTGTGCTATAAGAAATGGGGATGATATGGACTTCATAACAACCTGAAAAAATCTACACAATATTGTAAACTAAAAATAAAAAATAATAAAAATAAAATGAAGTTGGAAAGGTTAAAAAAAAGGAAATCCTGAATGTTGGATTGGGAAGAAACTCAAGATGTGATATAATCCGACCTCCCCATTTTAGAGATGAGAAAGCTGAGGCCTGAAATAAGGTTATGTAACTCAAGTTCACATACTAAAATGCAAGAGAGCCCCCACGGAAAATACCATATTTTGTTCCTGATCTTCCATTTTCTGTACTGCCTTATACAATTTCCTTAATTTCTCAGGGACCCAGTTTCTTCAGGTTTATAATGAGAGGGTTGCACTAGATGGCCAAGGTCTGTCCTAAATATGTGGACCTATGATTATCACAGGAAGAAACCAGTTCAATGAAAACAGCTACTCTTTAATTTGCAACATCAGAGAGTATGCATAGGCCACTATCCTTCTAGACCTAACCAGAATGAATAAAGTAGATGGACATTGTGAGTCAGAGATAAAAGCATTAAGGGGAAAAAATGCCTCATTACAACCTCCCTCCCCCAACATACACATACACTAATTGACAAATGTGTTGTCAGTGGTGATGGCAGTTTCTTGTGATGCTAATAACAACTTCAATCCTTTCCTACCATTGGCTACCACACAGGGTTGACTGCCAAATTAATCCAAGTGATGAGCACAGTGCCTTTAAAATTTTTTTATAAATTTGTTGGGCTGGGTTCCTTAAGGGAGTTATATACTGTTAATGGAAGTTCTTGAATTTTTCTTTGCTATCTCGTTCTTGACAGTTATACAAACAGAAACTATCTTCCTCTCTCCACCTCCTTTTAAAATAAATTGCTCATACCCTCCCTGACATCTGGAAGAGTCTGAACACGCACGCACACACACACACACACACACACACACACACACACACACACGTATGCATTTGTGGCTGAAGGGAAGATCGACTATTGACTGATCTACAGAGCTAACCCACCTGCCCACTCAAGAAAAATATGGCTAGAAATGCTTAAGTGTCAATTAACTCTACAGTGTGGGTGGAAATAGCTTCTTTCAGGCTGACAAATGATCACCCAAAAATATAGCTGCTTCTCACTTTAGCAATCCTTGCTTCACAAGAAAGAAGTTTGCTTTTTAAACATGTCTCTATTATAGGATTTCACTTTTCAGGCCAGTCCATGGAAAATTTAATTTTTCTCCTGGTTTTTATTCATTTTTGTATTATTTCAGAATTAACACCTTCTGCCTTCAGAGGTTATAATTATAGAAAGTTCAGGCAGAAAGAAAAATGTTACCCACAGAGATTATCAGTAAGATGATGGTAATCTTAGTAAGGGGTTTGGCATGAAAAATGTATATTCCAGGGTCTGGTATTCACATGGTTACAAATAAAATGAAATCTGGATAATGGTTAAGAAAAGCCAGTCTCAAGTTCATAGACTTTGAAATGAAAGGGTATGTAGAGGTCAGCTAGTTCTCTCCTACCGTCTCAGTGGTAACCTTCAGTTTAAGTGACTTGCTGGAGTTCACACAGGTACCAAGAGGCAAGATAATAATTCAAACCCATGTTCCCTGAGTGCAAATCCCAGACCCCAGCCACCTGATTATGCTGTATCAATCCCAGAGGTACAAAGCTAAGGACCAAGTTGAAGAGACTGATTTGTGTAATGAGAGGACTGTACAATGAGGGCCCAGACCTTTGAGCATGCGCTGAATTGTTCTTCCTCATGGATTATACAGAGATGGTGCAACGTTTTCTTAACATTGTTGATCTAATCTATGGAACTTTGGGGACTGTTTCAGGTTATGTTATATATCATGAGGTTATTAGTGCCTATGTTATGTTAAAATTCTTATTGGCTATGGATACAGAGGGACTAATAACTCAGTCCCTCAGACTTACTCAGACTTACAACCAATTGTGTATTTAAAAAATTAGCAGCTATTTTGTGCTCTATTCCCTGGTATTTTGTTTTCATTTGTTTGTTTTTTTAAAGAGGAAGACTGCTTTCTAGTTGCTGCTAGGTGGGGCAGTGTCTCTCTCATCTATTTTCAAGTGTAAATGAATAAATGGTGCCTCTGTTTCTTTAGTGTTTATTCTTTTCTGATAATAAGTGAGTGAGTTACAGGAAAAAGAACTGGACAGCCATGTGAGCTTTTCAAGGTCAGAGGAAACATTACAGTTGTAGCTGAGTCTTGTCAATATGCAAGCAACAGAATCCTTTAAGGAATCCCTGAAGCAAAATCAAGCTATCTGCTTAACCCAGGACATCAGTGGAGTAATTAGCCTGTTGGTTGAGATACCCTATTACGGAAGGAGCCAGTATAGCTGGGCAAGGGAATGACTGTCTACTGTCTATGTCACACCCAGAAATGAACTTTGTGGGGACTGTGTAAAAGGAGAAAGGGCTCATAGATCAAGAGGTATATACCGCATGCTTTCTCTATACTTGCTTTTCATCATCTTTGGCCATACTCTACCCAGGTGCCAAGTGTGTGGAGGGGGAGGGCACTTCCAATTGGTGATGTTGGGAAGTTTTTTATAACTTGTGTTCTTGTCATACCTTTTTAGTAACTATTCTTTTATACAGATTAATTAACTGGTTTATATTTGGGGGAGCACATTGTATGGGGCTTGTGAGCAATAGTGTTAGAAACCCTCAACTCTCAGGGAACTCTAAGGAAATCAATAGTCAATCGGTGTCTGGGAAGCCAAACTTGGGATTCTAATGCAAGTGGGGTATTCATCCTCCATTTTCAAAGAGGACAAATGCCATGTTAGGGTCAATGTGCGGTGTGTTTGACTATGGCTGATCATTCTGTTATGAGCTTGGGAGACTATAGTACAGGCCAGGCACATATAGTAAATTTGAACACTTGGGATGAAAAGGTCCCTAGATTTGTACATTTGTACATTTGTACATTTCATGATTCCTTTTAGCTTTGCAATTCTTCTCAGCTTATAGAGCATAGTGTCTTCTTCGTTACAGGCAGGGCTAGCCTCTCCCATGTCTTAAAACTTATGCTAAAGTTCTTCAGGGAGATCTTGAGAGTGTCCTTGTACCATTTAATCAAATCTCTATGTAACACGTGCTTGCTTTATGTGAGTTCTATGAAAATAGTCTTTTAAGTAAACATACATTTGGCATTCAGGCTATGTGGCCAGCCAATTGGAGTCATACTCTCTGCAGCAGAGTTTGAATGCTTGGCAGTTCAGCTTGAGAAAGAACCTCAGTGTCTGGTAACTTTTCTTGCTAGGTAATCTTCTGAGTCTTCCTAAGACATCTCAAATGGAAGTGGTTCAATTTTCTGGCATGGTGCTGGTGGACTGTTCAGGTTTCATAGGCATGAAACAATGAAGTCAGCACAGAGGCTCTGTAGACCTTCGGTTTGGTAGGCAGCAATACCTCTTCTCTCACATAGTTTCTTTCAGAGCCTCTCGAACACTGAGCTAGCTCAGTGCATGTGCATGTGCATGTGCATGTGTTAACCTCTGGCAGTGCATGTGTTAACCTCATCATATATGTGGACATCCCTGGAAAGTATGCTTGCAAGGTAAGTGAACTTAACCCATAGCATTCAGCATTTCTCCTTTTGTTGTATCCATTGGTTCCAAGTATGAATGGTATAATGTTAGCTAATAGACAAACTCTGTTTTCTTGGTGTTGATTGTCAGCCTTAAAGTTAGCACAAGCAGTAGAGAATATCTGTTGCATCTCAATCTCAAAGGCTGCACTGAGTCTACAATCGTCTGTGAACAAAAGGTTGTGCATCAACTTTCTCTCCACTTTAGTCATGGCTTGTAGTCTTTTCAAATTAAATGGTTTACCATCAGGGTGGTAGCTGACTTTGATGCTATTTTAGTCCTCCTTGAATGCATTTGACAACATTATGGAAAACATCATGCTGAAAAGCATGGGAGCAAGCACACAGCCCAGCTTCATTCCACTGATGACTGGGAAAATGCAAAAGTTGATAAGATGGTATTGGGAGAGTGAGCCCAGAGAAAAGTGCTGTATATAGACATAAGCAAAGTCTCTTTTATCTGTTTTCCTTTATTAGATCTGGAAATGTTGGAATGTGTGATCAACAGGAAGTATTTTAATGCTTCTTTCGTGTTATTAGTAATCAAATGTGTTCACTTTTCAGAGAACAGGAAGCATAGAAGTATTTTCATGTAAAACAGCTTTCAAACAATATTCTTGTATTTTTGTGTTAGTTTTAGTCACATCGGTGTTTACAGATTTCTTCCTGTAGAAGTGGTCTTACATGGATTGAACTGCTTTATCTTTTTAAGAGATTTGCTTTAACTTTCAATTACGTGTTTTCTTTCTTCCCTTCCTTCTCTCCCTCCCTCTCTCTCTTTCCCTCTTTCCCTCTCTCTGTCTCACTCTTCTTTCTTTCTTCTCTTTCTTCTTTCTCTATCATTCCTTTCCTCTCCTTCCTTCCTTCCTTCCTTCCTTCCTTCCTTCCTTCCTTCCTTCTTTCCTTCCTTCCTTCCTTCCTTCCTTCCTTCCTTCCTTCCTTCCTTCCTTCCTTCCTTCCTTCCTTCCTTCCTTCCTTCTTTCCTCCCTCCTTCTCCTCCCTCTCCCTCTCCCTTCCCCCCCTTCCATCCTCCTCCTCACTCCCTCCACTTTTCCCCTCTCCTCTCCTGCTTCTTTCTCCCCTCCCCCATACTCACTTCACTTTCAAGAAATGCTGACTGGCCAGCAGATGCTGCTGTCTTTCACTAAACTAAGAGGAAGTGTTTTGTCCTGAAGCCTAAGACACATCAGTGACTAGCTTAGCCAGCTGTGGAAAACAGCAGAAACACTCTCCAGCACTTGAGGTTTTAGAGGGCAAAGAGTTACAAGAAAAGTCGATTAAATTCTCAGCTACATTAAGGCATACAACATTCTGGCTTGTCGGGAAATAGGCAGTGTAACTTTACAGTAGATGTGAAGGCAGCCTGAGGGACAGCAGGGAATATAAGTGGATAGCAGCCCAAAGAAGAGAAATGGTTGTGTATTTCCAAAAGGTGGAGATGGGGGGAGTGGGGAGCTGGTTCAGTGGGACAGAAAAACTATTACCAAAACACACATACATACATACACACACACACACCCCAATCACACAGTCCTTTAGCGTTATAAAGGAAAAACTTTTTAACCATTAGAACTGCCCCAGAGTGGAATAACCTGTCTTCGGTATGTTGAAAGGGGATATTTTCTCAATTACAGGTTGGACTAGATGGCAACCTCTAAGGCTCCCTCCAACTCTGAAGGTTTATGATTCTAGTTAATCTAACTCACCTCAAACTTCATTTGTTAATCTCCTTACAACATTTCCTCAAAGTGTTCACCCAGATTTTACCTACGGGAAGCCATGAAGGCCGTCTACAGCCAAAGAAGTTTGCATTCTAACAAAATCACAGATATTGGAGATCTGCATGTAAAAAGTTATTCTTATATTTTCTGAGGGGGGAGGGCCAGGAAATTGGAGTTAAGTGACTTGCCCAAGGTCACACAGACAGTATGTCAAGTGTCTAAGGCAGAATTTGAACTCAGGTCCTCCTCTCTCCAGGGCTGGTGCTACATTCACTGCATGACCTAGCTGCCCCTAAAAGTCGTCATTAATTTTGTATTTTTTGAGTTATGTAATGTAATGGGGGTGGATGGGAAGCTGAAAAAAATGAAAGGGCCTAACTCAGAGCTCAGAGATACTGAAAACAAACTTCAACCTGTTTCACAAATTTCAACACTTTTCTCAGCTGGTTATATGAGAGGTGAGCCAGTTTAAACGATATCAGAATTTAAAACAACGGTAACAACAAGTAAAAAGCAAGAAAATATAACACCAGTAAAAGCAAAGCAGAATTGGAAGGGACCTTAAAGATCATCTTAGCTAACCTCTCATTTTACAGAGGGGGAAATTGAGATCTACAGAGGTTAATTAACTTGTCCAAGGTCACACAGGTAATAAAAATCAAAGTCAAGATCTGAACCCAGGTCTTCTGATTGTAGATTCAGTATTCTTTTCATCTCTTATAATGCCACTTTCAAGGAGTTTGCACTTCTGGATACTTGTCAAAACAATATACTGAAAATTACAAATTAAATTAAAAAAAAAAACCTTTTGATGACAGACATAAGAGAGAGACATTTAAGTGCATTTGACCTTTAAAAATACTGAATTTAGTGAAATTGATTTATGTTAGAAAGACCACTGGACTCAGAGTCATATTACTTGAATTTTAAGTGATTCCATTTATTATGAACTTTCTAGATATTTAACATCTCTGGGTCTCAGTTTTCCCATCTGTAATAGAGTGATAATAAGACTTAAAATACCTGCCTCATCAAGGAATACTGATTAACATAAAGATCCAATGAAATGCTTATGTTATCATTAATTGTAAATATTATCATCAAAATTACATTTTTTTTAATTAGACCATGGAAACTATGAGTGTTAAAATCACTTTTGGAGAAGTACAGGAAGCTGAAAAGCAAAAGAAAAAAAGTTGGAAAAAAGCCTTAAAATTTAAAAGGGGATTTTTCCCCCTTAGGAATATGAAGCTAAATTTCAATACAAAAACTTTGTAAGTTTAGAAAGATCATATTTCTAGTATCATTGGTGCCTGTGCGGCCTCAGTGACTGAAATACTTCCAGTGTTCCACGAATAATTATCTTTGTCCTGAGCACTTGCCAGCATGACGCATCTTCATTTCATTAAGGGAAAGAAAGACAGGCTGGAATTGGCAATGGCAGAATTCATTTATCACATTTTAATAGAGAAGCAGCTCAGGAAGGGAGGGCCTAATGAGATATTTCTGAAGAAATTAGCCAGCTTCTATTAAAGGGCCATCTCCCGTGAGCCTGAAGCAATGATAGATTGCTGAGGCCATAATGCTGAGTGGCCTCCTGCCCCATATCTCTTTGCTTTTCTGTCTGGAGACATATGATCACATTTTGTTCACCCCTCCCCCATTCGAAAACACACATATTCATTAGGAAGTGATTCCAGAGTCCAAAACAGAGATAAAAGGATAAGCTCTGACTCACATGAACAAGATGTACTATTCTGGAGGCATGACCAACCTTGCCCAGACTTGTCTATCACTAAGAGAAAGCCTGAGATTACAAGAACTTGCAAATACTAGTGGGAAAAAAAATCCTGCATTGAGAATCAGAAAAACTGGGTTCAGACTCCACTCAGCTCCTCATTGTCTGTTGAGTACTTCACTATATAGCGATTTTTGGATAGTCATTTAAACTCTCTGGGCCTCCATTTCCTTACCTGTAAAAGAGGCATAATCATACCTACTTCACTAGGTGGTTGTGAGATTGAAAAATATAATGTATACAAAGTGTTACATAATTTTTTTTTACAAATATCTGTTACTGGGGGCGGAGCCAAGATGGCGGCTGGAAAGCAGGGACTGGCATGAGCTCCCCACCAAGTCCCTCCAAAAACCTATGAAAAAAATGGCTCTGAACCAATTCTAGAGCTGCATAACCCACAAAGTGGCAGAGGGAAGCAGGGCTCAAGCCCAGGACAGCCTGGATGGTCTCTGGGTAAGACCCACATGGAGTTGGGAGCTGAGGGGAGCTGGAGAGAAGCTGTGTGGAGCAGAGCCCAGCATGCGCGGTGCAGACTGACCAGACCAGGAGCTGAGTGGAGAATGCCCTAGAATCCTGAATTACTGAGCGGTGGCATTTACCAGACCTCACAACCCACAAACAGCAAAGACAACAGAGAAGGTTAGTGGGAAAAGCTGCAGGACTGAGTTTGCAGTTGGGCTACCTCCCCTGGGGCAGCGGAGGTGGGGCAGCTTTAGAACTACAGCTGCAGTTGCTTCTGGCCCCAGGCCCACCTGGTGGGAGGAATTAAGTGGCTGATCAGAGCAGGAGTGAAGAGCCTGCTGAAGATTTAAGCCCAGTCTGGGTAGGGGGTTCTTGGGGAAAGGAGGAGTGCTGGTGAGGCAGCCAATCCGCCCAAGCGTGGAACATAACATAGACTCTTTAGTCTACAAACAGTCATACCCCACTGAAAAACTCAAGGATCAAGTAAGTTATCTGGGAACATGGCCAGGCAGTGAAAACACACCCAGATTCAGTCTCAGACTCTGGAATCCTTCTTTGGTGACAAAGAAGACCAAAACATACAGCCAGAAGAAGTCAACAAAGTCATAGAGCCTACAACAAAAACCTCCAAGAGGGACATGAACTGGTCTCAGGCCATGGAAGAACTCAAAAAGGATTTAGAAAAGTAAGTTAGGGAAGTAGAGG
>JAQQSZ010014009.1:0-11622 GCA_028646595.1 Phalanger gymnotis
AACAAAGAGAAATAGAGTAGTTATGGTCTGAGGAGTCCAAAAGCTGGCAAATGGAAGAATAAAGCAGTCCATTAATACACTCTTTTTAAAGGCAACAGTAGTAGTGATTTGATTGCACTTTCTAGAAAAAGAAACGGTAAACATAGTGAGAGTAGAAGTGGTAGGCAGACGGTGGTATAGTAGCAGGACTAAAAATGTTGGAGTGAAGATGAAGACCCATCTTCTCAGAGAGGGCAGAGGAATTGACCTAGCTCCTCTCAGGAATGGCTTCTGATGCTCCAGTTTGTGGCAAATTGATGTCATGTGACAGAGTCAGAAAGTCTCTGGTTAAAATCTGATACTTAACAGCTAGCTAAACGCCCACTGGAAAGTCACTTAACTTCTATCAATCTCAATTTCCTTCTCCATAATAAGAATGAAGATAAGATCTGTGATTCCATTGGTTTATCAAACTGCAAAGAGAAGAAATGTCTTCTATCAATGCAGGTAGCCCCATCTCTGCAACTCATAGTCTTGGAAAGATGTTTAAAGTCCTTAGAAGTTAAACGACTAGCCCAGGTCATAAAGTCAGGATGTGTCAAAGTCAGGATTTGAACCCATTCATGTCTTCCTGGCTTTAAGGACAGCTCTTTATCTCCATGCCAATCTGCCTTTCACCTATAACATGCGAATAATAATACTTGCAGACATACTTCACTGAGTTGTTATGAGGTTCATATGAATTAACACTAATGTGTTTTGCAAACATTTTAGTGTGATATAAATGTAAGGTATTATTCTCATGTGTGTATTTTTTAATCCAAACCTGTGACTTTATTGGTGTCCAAAGCTCCCAGTGAGAAAATTGTGACTACTAATTCAGTTTAGCAACTACTTTTCAACTTATGGTGTTTAAAGAATCACCCAGAAAATTGAGAAGTTAAGCACTTAGGATCATACAGCCAATACTTGCCAGTAGTAGGAATTGTACCCAAGTAATCCCAGCTTCAAGGCCAGATCTCTATCCAGCATGTCAATCAATTAAGAAGCATATATTAAGCATCTGCTATATTCTAGACACTGTACTAAACTTAGGGATGCAAAAAGGGAGTTGGGGGAAAACAGGACTTACTCTCAAGGAGATCACAGTCTAATGAGAGGGGGGAGGGGAGATAATATGGAAACATTTATGTCCAAACAAGATACATACAAGATAAACAGGAGATAATCACCAGAGGAAAGGCAATAGCATTAAGGGGGATCAGGAAACAAGCTGAGTCTTGAAGGAATTCAGAAAGTAGAGATGAGGAGGGGAAAAATTCTAGACTTATGGCATAGCTAGTGAAAAACGCATAGAATCTAAAGATGAAAAATCTTGTTTAAGGAATAATAAGAAGGCTAATGTCACTGGACTGAAGAGTACCTGAAGAGGTCTGAGGGGAGAGTAAGAGATACAAAGACTAGAAATGAAGAAGGGGTACAAGTTATGACAGGCTTCGAATGCCAAACAGAGGATTTTATATTTGGTCCTGAAGGTAATAAGGAGCCACTAGAGTCCACTAAGTATAGAAATGATGCGATCAGACCTGTCTTTTAGGAAGATTAATTTTACTGCTGAGCAGAAGTGGGGAAATATCACACTTCCCATCTTTATGATAATGACTGTTGCTATAGATAATGATGAAATGAAATCAGGAGGAGATTTGGCTAGAAAGTCACCACCATAAAATAAAAGAACACTCTTTTAAGCAAGAAATACCATGTGATCCTCATTTCATTGACCCCTACTTTTCCCTGTACAGTATGTTTATCTTGACAAATTGTATGTGGTTTCCAAACTGTATAGCAAGTGTAGATTCTACAAGTATTCCCCTAACCCCTACTCAAACTTGCAGGTTGGGTTAGAAAAGCACAGCTGAGCTAATGTTGCCTCTTAGGGATCTGCAGGTAGCCCTGA
The DNA here is from genome assembly GCA_028646595.1 of Phalanger gymnotis. NCBI lineage: Eukaryota > Metazoa > Chordata > Mammalia > Diprotodontia > Phalangeridae > Phalanger > Phalanger gymnotis. The sequence goes on from JAQQSZ010014009.1 coordinate 1,937, forward strand.
ATGGATATCTTTCTGATACTATAGCTCAGGAGCCCCCACCAATGTGCCTCTTCCAATGAGTATCAGTTGACAAAAGCTGGACAGCTTTTAGAAATGACTATTTGTTATGGTGGTATTAGCACAAAATTTCCCCTCTAAAGTCTATACTCCATTTTTCGAACTAGCATGTACAGAGTCCAGGGGAAAATGTGCTTAAGTACAAAAATTTGTTATGCAGCTCACAGAAATATTTTTGCTGGAGTACTCAAAATGTTCACCTTTGATACGATATAGTTTTTCTGCTGGGCTTTTTTGTAGAATCTTAAATCCACCTTTTAAGGACACCTTTTAAGGACAGTCTGTGCTCAGTTCTAATTACAGACATTTCTAATGCCCTGGGGATGCTACTAGCATATTGCTGGAAAGTCCAAAGTTCTCCAGTCCTTTTGTATCTGTCAAGGTTCTTCTCTGGCCAAAGAATATGGAGAGAAGACCAAGACCCAGGCCAAAACTCAGGTTCTTCTCCAATACACAGGCAATTCCTTTTTAGAGGCTTGGCTCTCTTCTCTGCTGCCAGGCACAAGAATCATTGATTCTAGACTAGCTCTCTGATGTTATAAAAGCTCCACAGGATATAGCCAAGTCTCTCAACCAATCTGAACAGACTTCCTGAGCAATGTCACTCTAGTTCATCTAATGGATTTCAAAGACATCTAAGTTTATGAAGGAATTTTTAAACTTAATGTAAAGCCTGTGTTCAATTAATTCAATAGACATGTCTGGACCTTGTTCAGATCTACTTCACACATTTGATTATTCTCCTTGGAGAGGCTGTGAGGCTTAGCATTTTGTCTCTTAGTTTAATTGGGGTGGGGTAACTGATTGATTGATTAATTAATTCAATCAACTCCTACCCTTACATTTGACTTTAGAACCACAAATAAAGAAGTCTATTTTTGCAGCCTCCCTTACATTTGGAATATGGTATTGGGAAGCCTTCTCTTGGCCCCCTTAATGCTAAAGTTTTCCCTGATGATCTCAAATTTATCCTATATATTTCTTGTTTGTGCATAGTTGTTTGCATATCATCTCCTCTATTAGCCTGTCAACTCCTTAAGAGAAGGGATCTGGTTTGATGTTGTTGTTTTTTGCTTGTTTTATTTTTTTTTTGTTTTGTTGCCTTTCTTTGTATCCCCAGCTCTCAGAATAGTGACTGGTTCATAGCAGGTGCTTAATAAATGCTTGTTGTCAAAATATGGAATTCCATCTTATTCCATTCCCTCTAAGAAGTATCGATTAAACACCTACTCTGCTCAAGTCACTGAGCTAGGCATTGAGGATACGAAGACATATATGGGTGTGTTTGTACATATATATGCACACAAATGTTAAATGTTTATATCATATACTATATTATATTTCTTTTTAAGGAACTTATATTTTAATTTAATTGAGTAGGAGAGATTGGGTAGATAAAGCATACACAAATAGTTTTATAAAATATATACATATTAAAAGGCAGCATGGTTTAATAGATAGAGAACTGTGCTTAAGATAGAAGAGTTCAAGTTCTGATATATACTGGTTTTGTGACCATGGGCAAGTCACTTCTAAGAGCACTAACAAATTCTCTAAGACTATACATTTTAGAGATGATGTCAACTGGCATTGGTAGAGGAAATTTCCTAGCCTGGGAGTTCCTTATATAGGACAAAACTAGTCCTATTCTCTATCCTTATGCAAATTACTGCCAAGCAATTTCAAGAAGAAAAGCTCAGTAATAACTGAGGTTGAAGGGAGGGATAGGAAAGGCCTCACAAAGGAAGTGGCAAGTTATGGTTTCTATGAATTGGAGGTAAAGAAAGATTGCTTTGCAAACATTGGGGACCACTTACACAAATGCCCAACAGTAGAAGATAGTTACCAAAATTTATATCATATATAAGTGAGCAATTTATAAACAAACATGTAAATGAGCACACATCTACACACGAACATATGCATTGAATACACATTTGTCAATCATCTCTCCCAGAAGCCCACAAACTCAACAAAGAAAAAGGATCTCACTTTTTTCTTTAGTCCCCTTTTGCAACTACAATCCTTTAGAGTTGACACTTAGAAAGGTGTACGCTGGAGTCACCTCCTATGGCTGTTAAATTTTTAATGTGATAAATAGGCAAAAATACAAACACACTTTGATTTGTTATTTTGTTGATTGTCTAGTCCAGGGGTGGGGAACCTGTGGCCTTGAGACCACATGTGATAGAGAAAATGCAGATTAAATTTAAAAGTATGTCATGCATTCCATTCATTAAACACTTCCCAACACATACTTTGATTATGACAAATACAATCAAAATGAAATGGACTATTGTGCAGGCACCAGTGAATCTGGTCAGGATAGATGCCCAAATCATATATTCACATAAATAGCATTCCAGAGACAAAAACATGATTTCAGGTAGCAACCACAAAATCATGGCACATAATGTGTGTGAGGCAATGTACTCCTTAACTACACCGAGGTTTTAAAAGCTACAAAGGCACAGGAAGCACTTTGTAATTTGTAGGCTCAAATACATGAAGACATGACATCATTTGAGTTAGAAAAATAATAAGAAAGATGTGAGGAACCCTGCTCCTATTTACAAGGCTGAAATTAATGGTCATTTCTTACTAAATTTTTCTATGCAATCATTTTGTTATAAATTTAATTAAATTTGATTGTGTTCTTTAATTCTGTGCTACAAATAATTGAAATATGCATTTAGATGTTAATTGGTAGAAATACCAGAGATAATCCATTGTAATTCAATTTTCTGCTGTCTTCTATGAAGTTCAGTATATTTGTCTTCTTATAAAATGCAATGGAAGTCAATGATTAGGAGCAGGTGAGCAGAATATAGATACTGCTGTGGCTTCCAAACAATGTTTCCAAAAGAGTTCAATCTACAGGTTCCATAATGGTAGCAACCACTGAAGCTTGAAATTCACAGACAGTTGCAGTTGAGCTGCAAAACTGTTCTTACAAAAAAAAAAAAAGCAGATGATTACCTTCTGGTCCTTTCATTAATTATCAGCAGGTTGCTATAATTAGATTAGGGAAGACTGAAAATCTTATTTTTCATTTCATTCAACATCACAGTATTGGTACAAAGCTTATAGTGTATTTAATAGAAGTTTAGGGAAAAAAGGTTAAATACATTGATAATTTTTATGGTCTCCAGGAATAACAGTGTCTACCTTGACAAAAAAGTCAATATAAGTATTAAATATATAAACAGAGAAAGGTTGGTTAGGGCAAGGAAGTAAAATTACTTTTGGAAGGCTAGTATTCTACTAAATTTGTGTCTTTGGAATCATATTTCATAGCTAAAGACTTGAAAAAGAACTTACGGGCCACCAAATCCAACCACTTGATCTTACAGAGGAAGAAACTGAGGCATAACTAAGTGGTTTTTCCAGGATCTGCTGGTTAGTAAATGTCTAAGGTATGATTTAAACCCAAGTTGTCCTTGACTCCAAATCTGGTGCCCTATCCATTTGGAAATTGAGCAGCTCTGAGATTCTCCTGTTGAACCAGGTGACTTTTTTCTCAACATAATAACGAAACAAGGAAGAACTGAAATGTCCTTTGACTTACTATTAAAGGTAAAGATATCGGTGGGGGCTCATGAGCTATAGTTTTAGTAGGGAAGACTCATAAGATACATTAACTTCTCTATTATCTGGGTAATATATCCTACAAGCTGGTGGGGGAACGAGAGCAGGGAAGGATTTTTGCCCCTGAGAGCTACATGTAACAAAAGACTCTTGCTTCATCCAAGGCTCAATTCAGGTGTCACCTTTTCAGGTAGCCTTTCGCAATTCCCCTAGTTGTTTGTATTCTTTCTCACCTTAATTGAGCTTATATAGCTTATCTATTTCTACTTTGTATCATGCCAAAAGAATGCAAACCCTTGAGGGAACATGTTTTCCCCCATTTTTATCTTCTTATTCCCATCACCTAGATTAATGTCCTGCATGTAGTGTTAATAAATGTCCGTTGGGTTGGGCTGGGTTAGTATAACGAGTAAATCTTATAGAAATGATAGAATTTGAGAATTAAGACAAACTTTGGAAATCATCTAAAGCAAATTCTTTGTTTTATAAATTAGGAAAAACAAGACCACAAAAGGAAAAAGACTTCCCCAAAGTAATATAACTAGTGAATGACTGGTTGAGCTGGGACTAAGACTGATAGGATTGTCAAAAGACCAAAGGTTAAGTTTTCTTGAAAACTTTAAAGCTATATAAATCCAAGTTACAATTATTTCCTAAGTAAAAAATGTAGGCTTCTTGAAGGTGTGAATTATTTGGCGAGGGTTTTTGACTTAGAAGATAGACAGAAAGAAAGATAGATAGATATAAATAGGTATGTTTACACACACACACACACATATGACACCGAACACTTTTCACCAATTTTTCCTTCCTCATGGTGATGTTGAAACAAAGAAGGATCAAAATTCCCTCTGGGTGACTATTAAACACATTTGTGGATGAGGATGAACTTTATTGGGAGGAAATGTTTTGGTTTTGTCTTTGTAACCATAAGCAACTAGCACAATATCTTATATACAGTAGGCACTGAAATATTTGTTGAATGAAACTGAATTAACACACTGGTTTCCTAAATTTTGTTTAATTCTTATTCCACTATATCAATTACATATATGAGTCATTGATGCTGAAAGCAAGTAGAAACATCTTATACACTGAGCTGATCTTATCCATGGCATTACAGAATTAGCCTTGGCCTTTTCCTTGGCGTTAGGTCAAATAATAGACTCCTGAGACATATTGCAACAGTAATAACAATAAGTCTTCCCTATAGGGTTTAGGATTATAAGAGAAAAGAGAACTAAATGAGGGCTGCCATGTATCTCGAGTGGCTGTGCAGTTACAGGTGATCCCTCTCTAGCTTATTCTAGTTTTTTTTGTGATTTTGGATGGCTGGGGAAATAGAGCAAAAAAAAAAAACTACAATTCTTTAGGATATCCTACAAGACAAATATCATTAAGATACACATACCCAAAGAGAAATGAATTCATAAATCTGAAATTGTCAGGCAATCCAGTGTGTGTGTGTGTGTGTGTGTGTGTGTTATTTCTGCATAAAGATAATTAAGCCCAAGGATCTTGATGAGACCATCAAGTGAGAGAATTCAGAGATAGGGGTCCAGGAAAGAACTTTAGAGCACACTGACAGGCGACATGATTAGTGATGAGCACATAAAAGAAACCGGAGGAGAGTAATGTGGTAGAAAAAAAACAAGAGAATGGGGTATCACAGAAACCCAGAGAGAAGAGGAAAGGATGGACAATAATCTCAAAAGATAATAATATAAAATACTATCAATCCTCAGAAGTCCCAGGACTGAGCAAAGGTCATCAGATTTGACAATTAAAAGACAATTAAGGCAAATTTGGAAGAAAGAATTTCAATGGAATCAGAAATCCATTTGCAAAGTTTTGAGAAGTTAGAGGTAGGAGAAGGAATGAAGTTAATAAATGTAAAGGGATTTTTTCCCCTAGGAATGTATTTGTGAAAAAGAAGAGAAATATTAGATGATTTCTTCAGGAGATGGCAGAGTCTAGTGGAGGTCTTTTAGAAATGCTAGAGATGAGACAATAAATATAATGACTATAACAGTGTAATGAAAAGAACAACATGTAACGAAATGGACACTTTGTAGCTATAATAATCAACATTGGTCCAAGAAAATAATTGAGAAAGTGTATCTCCCTTCCAACTTACCTTTCGCCCTCAAAAAATTGGGATGAATTATGGGTTTATGATGTTGCATACTGTATCAATAATGGAACTAGCAGCTTCTCTGGGGGCTTAAGACCAATAGCACCAGCACACAGGAGGGCTGCTAACATAGGTTCTTTGATCTATTTTCTAAGGAAAGCAACTTTAAGGAGTTTACAATCTCACTTCGATTAAACATATGTATATTATTCACTTAGTTCCAAGGAAAAAGTCAGCACTCTGAACTTCAGGGAAAACATAAACAGAAATTACAAGCATAAATTCTACAAAATGAGAAAATAATACACAGAAATCAACAGACAGGCTTCTAGCTGTCTGACTAGGACATTATATACATAGTTACCAGAGAGAGGCACCAACATCTGGGTATTCAAAGCTAAGGGGGCTCTTAATGGCTATGCAGAGTCTCATCTGGCCAAACCACACCACCACTCTTCCAGTGAGTGAAACCCCAAGCAAAATGTTAACCTCACGGTATATATACCCTTTTTCAAGGTCAGAGGGCATCACTACTATGTGACTCAAACTCATGGAACTTAGGCTTTCTTGTGACTTAAGCAGGTCATCAAAGACTCCTGATTCAATCAAAGATTCTTGATTGAAACAAAGGCAAGACTCAATCAAAGGCACTAGATCACCTTAGTGATAAGAAGCACTCAAACGAAAAACAGCAAAAAGTCCTACTTTGCTTGCCATTACATTTGAAAGGCAAGTCTCATCAAAGGTACTTGATTACCTCAGAGCTAAGAAGCACTCCAAAACAAAAGACAACAAGAGGTCTCACTTTAGCTGCTGATTCAAACAAAGGTAAGATTCATTTAAAGGCACTTGATTGCCTTAGCATTCCAAAAGAAAAAAACAGTAAAAAAAAAAAAGTCCCACCTGTTTAACATTACACGTATATTTTTTTTTGGTGGGGGGGGCAGTTTACTGTGCTGATTTTATTACAAGAGATGGATTAATGGGTAGGGAACAGAAGGTTAAATACAAACATAAATATCGATAAAAATTTAGGAAGAAAAAAGTGGTCTTTCTCTATTTTGTAACTTCCTGGTTTGGGCATCTGACCCATATTTGTCTCACTCTAGGAGTTTAGTGAAATACCTTCTGCCTCTATTTTTTATAATTTTATAATTTTTATAATTCCTCTTTAAATATTCCATAGTATTCATTTACAAATGCATATAGCTCAGGAGCTATGACTGTACTTTATTGACATATAAATGACTATTGCAATCACTGCAATATACAAGTTCAGGAATACAAAAAGACAAAAATAAAGGGAATATAAATAAAGGAAATATAAACAAAATTGCTTATATTATATCACAATGCCCTCAGTATACATGCATGTTCCTCTATTTTAACAATTTCATCAGTGAAAGATAAATTATTGCTTTTGACAAGCCCTGACATTTAACTCAATCAACCAATTAAATAATTACTTTTATTATTATAATAACTGCCTAGAATAAGTGGTATTCTATTGTAGAAAATGTGCAAGTTCCTTTAATAACATTCACTTATTCAACAAACAAGCATTAAAAGCCTTTTAGGTGCAATGGGTGCTAAGTACAGGTAATTCATCTAACAAGATGTTGCATAATCGTCCTAAATGGTACCTTACAGGCCCAGCAGAGTTGAGCTGTGTTTAGAGTCACCCCACCCAACCTCTGAGTAAAAGACTGATTCAGCTGAGATGCTTTGACCTACTTATTGTACATCTTTGATATCACAGATGAGGGTCTTCCCTTCCCAGAATGATTCTTTTATGAAGATAAACTGGCCATTTTTGTCCAATTCTTCCCTAGTCTTTGATTACTGAATGGGCTTGCTTCAGACAAACTGAGAGGTAGGAAAGACCTTAGCTTAAAATGCACCATGGTCTCCCACTGCATCTGAGGCCATAACTAGTCATCTTGACCTATGTCTTGCCACTGGACTCTGTTGACTCTGGAGGACAGAGTGAGGCTGATCGCTTTACACAGCTCTGCCTCACTTAAATCCAGTTCATTTGCAAGTCAAAACATCACCCTCCTGAGGTCATTTGTCCTCTTCAAGAATGAAGGACCACCACTATCAACAACCAATCTAACTCATTCACAAAAGATAATCTCTACCCTCAAGAACTGTTTCTTTACTAGGCCTTCATTTTCGAAAGAGCAGTGGTCAGACCTGGTCTACATGTGTAGGTAGAGCTTAAAATTAACTTTTTAAGATCATTTCTTTAATTTATCAATAATTATCTTGGTGTGATTAGGTATAAAGATGCCCTCATCATTCAAATCCAAATGAAGGTTTAATATTAATATTAAATTTTGAAAGCACTTTCTTCCTCTAAATGCTATCCTTCAGCTGATCTTCTCCAGACCAGGCCTGCACAACCAGCAACCCACGGGCTGCTTGTGGTACACCAAAGCATTTCCTCTACATGAAAAGGATGTTTTCCTCTACAATTTTCCCAGGCTGCCCAAAATCCTTCGCCATGAGCAAGCAGCCCAAGGGCCATAAGCAATCCATGGGCCACAGGTTGTGTAGACCTGTCCTAGACTTTTCCTGATGCTAGAAGAAAATAAAATCACCAAATGTTAGAAATGGATAATACCGTAAGGGTCACCTGGCCCTCTTATTTTTTTACATGAGGAACCTAAGCCTTTAACCTGGACTTCGGCGATGCTTAGTTGGAACAGGGTAGGAATTATGAGGGAATAGGGATGAGACATGTGATTTCGTTGGTACAGGAAAAGTTGAAAAGTAGGAAACTTCTGGGGGCAGAGCCAAGATGGCCCCATGAAAACAGCATCTTACCGGAAGTCTCTCACAAGTTCTTTCAGATTCCTATAAAAAAAGCGAATTTGAGCAGATTTGAGAGAGTTAGAAACTGCGAGAAGTCTGAGTGAGGCAAATTTCCCAGCCAGGAGAGTCTGAAAGGCTGAAGGTACAAATCTGTAGGCTAGGAGAGCACTCGGCATGCAGAGCTGCTCCAGACGGGACCAAGGCGGAAGCTGCTGGCCGAGAAACCCACGTGGGAGACAGGCTGGGAGAAAACCGGGCACCCGAAACCGGTGGAGAGCCCCAGGCTTCCCAACACAGGACGGCACTCTGTGGAAGTGACGAGAGGCAGCACAACACCACCGGTCCATGAGACACCAACTCCTGAGGCTTGCAGCCCAAAGGATGCTTCTTGAACTTCCAAGAGACAAAATGGCCAGCTAAATGGCTCTACCCCTCCCCTCCCCACCCAGAGAATTCCCCAGGGGAAAAAAGAAAAAAAAAAGCTGGAATAGAGGAGACAGAAGTGGGGCTTAAGTGGCCAAGCAGTGGGAGTACCTGAGTCCCAGAGGGGCAGAGCCAGCAGGGGTCAGCACCAGGAACCCAGACATACTCTTGCTCCCCCAGAGGAAGTGGGAGACACCCAGCTCGAACAACAAAAAGCTGAGACCATTGCTGAAGAGCAACAGTACTGAAGAACAACCCCAGGAGAAGAGGAGATTTCGGGCAGCCAGACCCCCTCCCCCACACCTCAGGAGAATAAGAAAGCTGGGACAGTGAGCCCTGAGCCCCAAAAGCAGAAATTTATTGCAAAGCCAGGAAAAGGCTAACCAACACGAAGAACACAAGAAAACCAAGGACTATTGATTCTTTTTATGGGGACAGGCAGGACCAAAATACGAATTTGGAAGAGGATAACAATGATACTATACCCACATCTGATACCTCAAAAGGTAATATGAACTGGTCTCCAGCCCAAAAAGCATTACCGGAAGAGCTAAAGGAGGATTTTAAAAACCAAATTAGGGAGGTAAAAGAAAAAATCGAAAAAAAATCCACTGATGAAATCAAGTCCCTAAAGAATAAAATTGGCAAAATGGCTACGGAGATTCAG
>JAQQSZ010014010.1:0-11621 GCA_028646595.1 Phalanger gymnotis
CCCTTCCTTACTCCCGTCATTTGGGATAGATGTGATCCTCTCTCTTTTGGGACAAAATCAGAAGACATATGATGGGATAAAAGCATGTTTTCTATACATTGTGCTCTCTCTTTTGTATCTTCTCTCTTTCTGACCTTGCAAATAGAACTTCTAGATCATGGTAGTCACGTGAGAGGTTGGAAGATAAGCAACAATGAATAAAAGCAGGCTTCCTGGAGCAGTGATGGCAACTGGGAGCCATGGGAAGAAAAGAGACCTGCAATTGCTGATAACTGCTGGTTATCATAAGTTGCTTAGAGCCGGTGAACAAGGGGAATCCACTTTCCTGGTTTAGTCCACGAGCCTGAGACTAAGAATAAATGTCCCTTGTCCCATTCCTTGAATATGAACTCAGGACATGGATTGAAGGAAGTTTTCTCTCCCACACTGATGATCTGAAAGGAGGGAGCTCCTTGGAATACATTTATATTATTTCTTTTGTATTTTATTCCATGTTATTTAAAGCTAAGAGGCAGCATTATGTCGTCGATGGCTGACTTAGCAAACCTGGGTTCAAGTCCCGTCTCTGAACCATACCGGCTGTTTGACCCTTGACAAATACAACTATAAATTGCAGAAGCAGCATAAGTGCCGGCCTACATTGATAAAAGGATTTTTCTTATCTGGAAGTTCTCCATACTAATGGAACCACAGATCCAGTTCCTATCTCTATCAAAAACAATCATACCATGACGTACTACCCATCTATATCTATCAATGCAGTGGGAAGTGGCCTGAAAGAGTAAACAAGTCATGTGGGATGGGGGCTCTAACTCATACAGATAGTATATTTTGTATTTGAATTGCAAGAGGTTGTCTATTACAAGAACTTTTTATGAAGAAGGAGCAGAGCATCACCTTGGAGGAAGCCACTTAGATGTCTCCAGGCTTGAGCGGCCTAGTGATTATGGGAGAATATAAAGACTATTAGAAAATAGTAAATCCTGCACGTGTATCAGAGAGTGATTGAACAGGGCAGTGGTGAGAGCTCAAAAAAAAAAAAGAATGCTGCCTGGAGGCTAATTCAAATATTGTTCTAAGCTAATAAAAACTCCCTGAATGGTTAATTAATCCAGTAACCGCTGGCTCCTTGGATGCTTAAGAAAAGCAGCATTGAGCCACAAGAATGCTATATAACAAAGAAAAAGAGTTAATTAAAACCCATAGACTAACATCTTTTTAAGCTAGTAAACATTTTCTTTTTTAATGTTCATCGATAAAACTAGATTATATCATGCAGAATTTTTGCCTAGACATGCAGACTGGGGATAATAACAGCAATGGCAGCAACATCAATCATTTTGACTCATTTGACCAGTCTCTCTCTTACTCCCCTGCCAAAACACACACACACACACACACACACACACACACACACACACACACCACGGCCACAGGGTTATTAGTCAAATAATCAGTGATAGACTCCTATGATGCAAATATACATATATATGGATATATTCATATGCTCACGGATACAAATATAACACGTATACACACATATACATAAATCGCATAGATCCGGGGGAGACATCTGAAGGCCAAATGTTAGTCCAGCAGGTCTCCCTTCCTGCTTAGGCTAGACCCTGAAAGCTTAGATCGTGGAGACCCAATCCCTATTCCCTCAGTCAGTGATCTGAGGCCCATCTGGAAAACAAATCCTGACTAGGTGATACATCATCTATATAGTAGCTTATTCAGCCCTTCCCCACCAAGAGCTTGGATGTTTATTATCTAAAGCCCTCTTCCCTCAGTTAGTGTGCCAGAGCCCACCTGGATGAGGTACCAAATGGAGGCACACATCCAAAACATAAGAATTCAACATTCTAATTGGAAGGAACATGACACATCGAATTCCTTCCTGTGATCTTGGCTTCTTGTAATGTAGTCTCAATAATTTGGATTTAAGGTACATAACAATCTTCTCTCTTTTGAAATCTTTCTCTTTATTTGAAATACAACAACCACAAATAAAATGGTACAACTAGTACTTTGTCCAAGGGTCAAAATTTGGATGGTGTTGAGTGTACTTATACTCCTTCAGAAGTTAAAAATAGTTTAACTTAATACATAATTCGCAAGAATAATTAGTTAATATGAGAAGGCACCAGATGGATTGCTTTCTCCCTGAGTATTGACTTTAAAGTGAGATAGGCATTTTTTCTGTCTCTGTCTCTCTCTCTGTGTCTCTGTCTCTCTATCTATCTATCTATCTATCTATCTATCTATCTATCTATCTATCTATCTATTTCCCCCTTTCTCAATAGAGGAATGATCTTAGATCTCTGCTCTAATGACATACCCAGAGGTCTGAGTTATCTCCCTAAGTTCTCTCCTCCCATCCTTCCCCCTCAACTGCATTTACCTTAAAAAGCAAATTTGAGGTCACGTTTCTGGAAGGTTGCTCCAGAGCAGCAGAATTTCTAATTATAGCTCTGCTAATCTTTGGCCCCACTTTAACCTGGTTTGCCCATAACCTAACCCATTCCATTGTACCCCTTAGAATCCTTGCTCTACTGTCCACAAACTTTTCATCCTTAAACTTTTCCATCTAACATCCCTTTTATTTCCTCACTTTAAAAATACTCAGCACTCCCTTGAGTATACAACATTCCTTGCTCTCACTTCCTGCCATACCTACTCCAATTCACTGAAACTCTCAAAGCAAGAAGGATTGATCCATGCCATATTCCCCACTGTTGATTCCATACCATTCCTCCATATTCGTCCATGAACTTTCTGATTGCTAGGTCCACAATTCAACTGAATTCATTTTGAAAGCATTTACTAAGCACCTATTATTTGCAAAGAACTGTTCTAAACACTGAATATTGGTGTTACTGCCATTCTGAGATATAATAAGGTACACATTGGTCCTGTTGTTAATTATAATAATATATGATGTAGTCGCACCACTTTCCCAACTTAGAAGTACTATAAAAATGCCAGTTATTATTTTTGCCATTGGTGTTGTTGTTGTCATCTTTCTACTGCTCCCATTCTCTCCCTCCCAATGAATCTCTCTTACTAAACATGCCTTATTGGCTCATTCATAGTGTCCTCTGTTCATTTCCCTGACTGGTTTACTTGCCTCACTACTCAGTCTTGATCCACGATGTGCTACTGTATTGTCTTGCAAATTACTACCTAGACCCCTGAATCATCTATTTCTCCTTATGAACCTAAGTAACCCCAACCATTCCCTTTCTCCATTTTCATTTCATAGGTGCTGTCCATGGAGAAAAAAATATTTTACACATACTGCATATCTGTAGTATTGACCTCAAATGAGCTTTTTCTGGGTAAACTTTCTATTCTGCTCTAGGGAAGGGGGAAAGGAATAAGCATTTGTATGGGACCTACAACATGCCAGGCACAGTGATAAATGTTTCACAAAAATTATCTTGTTGGAGCCTCACAACAATGACACAAATTAGGTGCTGGTACTATCCCTATTTACAGTTGAGAAAATTGAGGCAAACAGAGGTTAAGTGACTTGCCCAGGTCACACAGCTAGTAAGTGTCTAATGCCTGGTTTGTATTCAGGTCTTCATGACTCTAGGCCCAGTACTCTATCCCTTATAGATTTATAACGTCATTATTTAATTCTCCTCAGAGACAGCTGCAAGCATCTCCTTTCCTATTCCTCCCACACTGCACCTATAGTAGATGACCTAATTACCTATTGTCAGTAAGCTGATTTAAATCATCTTTGACCTGATCTTCCTCAGTCTTGATCTTCCACTCTTCAAAATCTCTCAGTATGTCCCCCTCTCTTTTCCTCAAGTCACAGAAGAATATCTCTCTGGAGCTCAGTAAGGATGGCTTTTCCACCTGCATCCTTGATCCCATCACGTTTCACCTCTATCCTTCCTCTTTATTGCAGCTTTAGACTGGGCTCTTTCCTCTCTACCTATAAACATGCTCAGGCTCCTTCAATACTAACCAACAAAAAATAGAATGTTTTTCTTGATTATTCTAGCATATCTAGCTGCCATCCTATCCGATCTCTCCTCTCCCCTTCACTGCTGTGTCATTTGGACCTGTCGTGGGACTTTGGGCAAATCTTTTATCTCTTTTAGCTTCACTTTTCTCATCCCTAACATGGGAATCATAATACTTGCACTATTTTTCTCACAGCGTTGCTCTGAGGAACAAATGAGACAATTTATGTTATATTTACTGCTCAGCAAATTGTAAAGTTCTATTATTTAAGTCCTGTTATCTATTTCCCATAGTGAGTAGCCTAATTTTAATTCATTTCTGCCATCATTTTTTTTCTAGTAGGATAGTAGAAAAATGGAAACACATAAAATTCTTTCCATTAAACACCTAGAACTGTGTGAAAGGTGCACCAAGGATACACTCCCCTATGTACTAAATTCCTGGGGACCTAGGGACTGATAGAAGCTTTTTTGACCTATGAAGGAATCGAAGCAAATGAAGAAACAGGGAAGTAATAGGAAAAATCTAATAGAATATTTTAAAATATTTGTAGGTGATAGTCTTTGCTCCAGTAATTGACAACAGGTGACTCGTTGTGCCTAATTAGGATTGTTAAGGCACAGTGACTAGACTTATTTCAGTTCCAAAAAATTGAGAAAGGAAGCCAGAGGTGGGCAACCTGCAGTCTGGAGGCCACATGAGGCCTTCTAGGTCCTTGGGTGTGGCCTTTTGACTGAGTCCAAGTTTTACAGAACAAATCCTTTTATTAAGGGGATTTGTTCTGTGAAATTTGGATTCAAAGGGCCACATTTCAGGACCTAGAGGGCCACATGTGGCCCCGAAGCCACGGGTTCTCCACCCTTGGATGAGATCGAGAGGGTCATGTATTATATTTTCTTAAATGGGGCCCTTCACTGAATAATGCTTGTTGCCTACATTCATAAGAAAAGGACATGGTAAATTTCAATTGGACCAATTAGTTATAAATAAAAATGTAATTTCCTCCTTCCAAGTTCACTGACCCCTTGAAATCTATCTACAGACCCCACTGGGAGTTTATGGACCCAAGCTTAAGTGCCTTTGCTCAAAAGACTCCCACCTATTGACTTCCACAAGCTGATCCTGTAGCTTTAAGGTTTGATGTCTTTCAGCCTGTATTTAGACTGCTACCATACTAGGTAACATCTTGCTTTCTTCCTAACTTTTCTTTCTACTCTCTCTCCTCCTCCAACATGACTCCAGCAAAGTTTATAGGTGAAGTTAATTTAAGGGATGCATTTAACAAGACTGCTGCTTATAGGGGAGGCAGATAACACAATTGCTTATGGCATCAGCTATTTCTAATTTACTTGCGCTACTATTTCTGTCGCTTCTGGAAGAAATGTTTTGTAATCCTTAAAACACTCTAGAAACACAAGTTATTATTGTTAGTGCTATCACTGTATGGATGACTGCATTTCACCAGCTTATTTATAAAAGGAATTTGCCTCTTCTGAACTTTGTTTTATCATCCCCCAAATAAATGTATAGATTAGCAAAGTAGAACAAGTTGATTTCAAGAGCTCCGATTTAGAGTCATTGACTCCAGTGGTCTAAGGGAATGGCCACAATAAGAGAAGCCAGTGTGTGATATTTACCATGCCTCCATCCTATGAAGAAACTATTAATAGGGGCCATCACTGCCTTCATGAGTAATGGCAAAGGTCTTGATTTCATGGTAGAGAGAATCCTCATTTCATATTTTAGAAGAATAAATGCATCTTTCAGAAAATGCTTCAGTGTTGAAAGAGGTAGGAATTTTAACTCAATCTATCCCAAAGCTTGTAGAAAAGAATAATTTGGTATTTCTGCATACTACACAAAGATAAGAAAGTTTAGAAACTCTATCAAAGCCAACTAGCAATCATTTATTAAGTGCCTACACAACACCAGGTAAGTTGCTAAGGACAGGGTGAAGTAGTCCCACCCTGGAGGACTTCAGAATGTAGCCAGAGAGAAACAGGCATGTTTGAAAGAGATAAAAGATATTAGAAGACATTACCAGCCAAGGGGATTGGAATAGCCTTCATGTACAAGTTAGAGCTTGAGCTAAGCATTAGAGGAAAGGAGAAATTATTGGAAGTACTGGTGAGGAGGGACTGAATTCTAGGCATCAAGAAAATAAGGACAAGGGTGAGATATGCAAAAGTGGACTGGTAAATGTTAAATAACCAGTTGCATGACACATCTTTAAGTTTTATCTACACTGGTAACATTTTCTCCATTACCTTATTGAATCTAGACAATCAGCAAAACAAGAAATCAAGCAAGGATTTGTACCCTTTGCTGATTTCTGAGGTGTAAATGATCATACAGAATTTAACTTTAGGCTCTCTTGAGCCTGAGAGCTAGGTGGCACAACGGGTAGAATGCCAGACCTGGAGTCAGGAAGACCTGAGTTCAAATCCAGCCTCAGACACTTATTAGCTATGCGACCCTGGGCAAATCACTTAATCCCGTTTCCTCAGTTTCCTCATTTGTAAAATGAGCTGGAGAAGGAAATAGCAAACCACTCCAGTATCTCTGCCAAGAAAACCCCAAATGAGGTCACAAAGAGTCAGACATGACTGAAAAATGACTGAACAACAAACAATCTTGAAGCAGTATGATTTGGCTCCTTCACATCCCTGAGGAGATGGGATATGGGGCATTATATGTAAAGAAGAAAGAGCAGGCCATCATACTTGTACCATAACATTCATGAAAAGAAGTAATGCGTAATAAGGCTAGGAAGGTAGATTGGGTCCAGGATGCAAAGGGTTTTAAATGTCTAAACACAGAGTTAATATTTGAGAACTAAAAGGAATAGGGAGCCACTAGAGTAAATAGAGTTGTAACAGGTTAGACCTGTGCTTTAAGCAAATGACTTGTGATATATGGAAGATGGATTAGTTTGGAGAGAAACTTGGGGCATATAAATAGAAGCCTATTTGGAGGCTATTGTAATAGCTCAGACGAGAAATATAAGAGCCTGAACTAGGATGGTTGCCATGTGAGTAGAGGGAAGGGGATGGATATGATACATTGTTGAGGTAGAAACAAGATTTAATCCATCATCATCAATGAACCTCTGTGACTGGTTCAATGATGAAACAAATTCTCAAGGAGAGAAAATAGCTTTTTTAATATCACTTATGGCCGGTAAATAATAGAGTTGGGTTTTGGTTTGGGGCTGAGCTCCTAACCCAATGAACACCATGCTGACTCTCCTAATATAACTAAGTGTTAAGTTTCATGGAAACAACATGAGTTTCCCGGAAGTTAGTGCTGGGTCAGTATTTCAATGACCAGTCACAGTTGATACTGGTCAACTTGATGCTTCACTCAAAGGACTCCAGACAATGGCTCTGGAGAAAATATACTGAAGTATAGCTTTTATACAACTTAAGAATATAGGCAAATATTCAAATCAAGTAAGCAAACATTTAGTAAGCACCTACTAGTGTATGCATGAGAAACAAGGACAAAAAAGTGGTAGTCTCTTCTAGAAAGGACCTAATATTCTTTTGTAGGAACAATATCTACTACATAGATAAACCTACATGGTATCAGGATAGAAATTGGGGAAATTACAAATAATTTGAGAAGGAAAGGAACACTAAAAGTGGAAAGATTAACAAAGGTTTTTTTTTTTTTTCCTACGGAGTAGCTGAGCTTTGAAAGAAGTTAGAGATTCTAAAAGGTATAGAAATGACTGGTAGAGTTTGAGAAACTGTAGGGGAGGCAAAGCCAAGATGGTGGAGTAGGACTGCTTTACAGTTTTATTTTGCACAGAATGCATGTAGAGAAGTAACATAAGTCTTGAAAACTTTAGGGAAGGAAGCATTTTGTGGAAAGGCTTAAATAATAGGCTAAGCATATCATTCCTAGAAGAACTAGGGAGACATGGCAGATTTTTACACAGGGTCATGGCATAGTCAGACTTGTGTTTCAGAAATATGATTTTGGTGGGTGTGGGGAAGGTGTGTACTGGAGAGAGGAGCGGAAAGAAGGAAGCTGCTTAGTAAAATAGTAACTGAGGCAGAAGGTGATGTGGTATTGAACTAGGAGAGTGACTGTATAAATGGGGAGAAGGTGACAGAGGTGAAAAATAATAGAATGGAAATAGAATGAACAAGATTTAACAACTGATTGGTTATGGGAGACTTGGGAGAGGGAAGAATCCAAAAAGATTCCAAGGTTGTGAACTTGGGTAACTGAAAGGATTCCATAGGAAGAGGGATGTTTAGTGGCAGCTAGCTGGCACAGGGGATAAGCACTGGGCCTGAAGTCAGGAAGACCTCAGTTCAGACCCAGCTTCAGACAATTACTAACTATATGACTCTGGGCAAGTCACTTAACCTCTCTTTGCCTCAATTTCCTCATTTGTTAAATAGATACAATAGCAACTACCTCAGAGTTGTTATAAGGATGTAATGTCTGTAAAGCAGTTAGTAACGCGCCTGGAACATGGCGGGCATTTAATAGATGTATGTTCTCTTTCCTTTTTACTTGGAGATAGGTTACAGTAGGATGGGCGGGGGAAATGATGAGTTTTGTTCTGGCTGTGTTGATTTGAAATATTAGAGAACTAGATAGAGATGTTAAGGAAAAAGTTGGTTATACAGGAATGGCATTCATGAGAGTGATTATGTCTGGATATATAAATTCTGGTTTCATCTGCAGAGAGGCGAGAATTGAATTTTTGACGAGTAAAGAGATCACAAAGGAAGAAGACATAGAAAGAGGGTCCTAAGGAGACAACTTTGGGTGATACCCATACGAAATGGGGAAGAGACAGGTGACTCAGCAAAGAATGTGGAAAAGGAATGGTCAGAAGAGAGTGAAGAAATTGTGTGTCAGAAATAAAAGGAAGAAGAGAGTATAGACGGGAGTATCTAGGTGACGCAGAGCTTTCAAGTAAAATAGAGAATATAAAAAGGGCATTGGTGCTAGAGGTTGTTAGTAACTTTGGAGAGAGTAGTTTCATGAGATAGAGTTAGGAGCCAAATTATGAGGGACTGAGGAGTGAATAGGAGGTGAGACAGAGAAAATGAAATGAAAATGAGTTCTCAGAGTTTGACTTTGAAGGGTCAAAGAGATGTAGGATGATATCATGAAGGTTTTTGTTTGGTTCTGTTTATTTATTTGTATGTTTTTTTTTAAAGAATTCCAGAGACCAGAGCATCCCTATAAACAACAGGGAAGGAACTAGTAGATAAAGAGATATTCAATATGAGAGAAGGGATGATTGAAGGAGCAAGTACTAAGAGGAGACAGGAGGAAGTAGAATCAGAAACAAAAGTGGAGAGATTGATATTTCCAAGACATGCCATATCCTTAACAGAGATTGGATCAAAGGAAGAGGCAATGGCAAATGATAGAGTGGGGTTTTGAGGTGAGAGGAGTAAAAGGATTTCATGGCTTCTATTTTGCCAATAAAGGAGGAAATTAGGTCTTTTGCTGAGAGAGAAAGGGGAAATGATGGTTTAAGAGACTTGAGCAGGTAACAGAAGGTTTGGAATAACATTTTGTAGAGTGTGACATAAGGTCCATGTGGCAAGAATGAAAGGGTTGCCACATAGCAGTGAGGATCCGGGTGATAAGTCTATAGTTGATCTAGTTCACAAGGTTTTCTGATTTTTTCTAGTAGTCAGAGCCATGTTCATGGAAGCAGCAAAGACAGAGGACTACAGTAACCCAGAATTGGAACTTGGCAAAGGGACAAAAGATTATAAAAGAGAACATAGCAGACAACTATAGGGTCAAGATTGGGAAGGGCTGTAACTAATGTGTGAGACAACTCAAGTAATATTCAGAGATTTCTCATAGAAGCAAAAAGGAGAAAAAGGAGTCTTTATTTACTATCTCATGAGAAAGGGCAGTCTCTGAACAGATAGACAATCAGTAGGGAGAGGCAACCCCCAGAAAGCAGAACTTAGTTAAATACCCTTGTGCAAACAACCCCCACCCACCAGTGACGTTTACTCTCCTTGGAGTTCAGGTTCACAATCTAAATGCAGAAATCTCATCCAGGTACAAGGGACAAGGAAATGCTAACTTAGCCAACACTAACTCTTAAGAACACTTTTATCCTTATTTGGTGAGGACACAATTCAGGTGATTTTCAGTAACTCAAAACTTAGGCCTAGCTGTCAATCAGAAACCCTGAGCCATGACGAAAAGTTGTCACCTCCATTTATACCACTCAATTCACAGAAAGGCTGAGACCCAGATTCCATGAGAGGTCTTCACTATCCTACACACTAAGATCAAAATAGTTCTAAGAAAACAGGCCAAGCTATAGTGATTAGAGGTCATAATGAAGAAAAAAGAATAGGTTTAGGAGAAATGAAGTAGGGTAAGAGATGGAAGTAAGCTCTATCTCAAAATGCTGGCTACAATATATTTAGTTACGCCTTTGAGCATATGCACACAAAATTCAGTTACAGGGAAACAGTTCTCTACAGATGATTCTCACCTTTATGATAGAAAAATCAAGTCAGGCTCAGGTCTCTGAAGATAAGAACCAAAGTTAGAAATTCTTTCATTTAGGGCAAACAAATTGTGGGAACATAAAGGCAGAGGGTCTGTCAGACAAAAGACAAACAAGGACAGGAACTGGTGTCTCAGAGAAAAGTCTGATAGGGCAATACAAGGTGGAGGAACACTCAGAGGTAAGATACAGGATGGTGGGTGAAATGGCATTATCGACAATGATGCTAGCGGCTACTGTGGCTGTGTAAGACCAATAACACCAGCACACAGAAGGGCTGCCAACACAGGTTCTTTGATTTGCTTTTCTAAGGAAAGTAACTTTAAGGGGTTAACAATCTCAGTTTAATTAAACATACATACATCATTCACTTAGTTCAGGGGGAAAACAGCCCCCTGAACTTCAGGGCAAATACAGAAATTACAAGCATGCATTATATAACCAGGGCAAATAACACAATCCATAGCAATACATAGTTACCAGAGAAGTACCAGCATCTAGGTTATCAAAGCAGGGGACTGTTTCAACGGTTTGCCCAGAATCTTGTCACCAACACTCTTTCAATGAGTGTGCCCCCAAAAGTCAAACACTAACCTTCCAGCACATACATGCTGTTCAGGAGCCTGAGGGCTCAAGGGTATGGGAAAGTTAGTTCTTCAATCACTAACACCAGGGTGTGGGAAAGTTGTTTAATCACTAGTACCACATCATATACATTGTTTCCAATCAATGACTCCCCATTTCCTTAGTGCTGAGAAACACTCCAGAACAGAACATCCTGCCTGCTTTACCTGGGCCATTCAAACAAAGGCCAGACCACTTAAAGGCACTTGATAGCCTTAGCATCCCAAAAGAGAAGAACAGCAAAAAATCCTGCCCTGATTACCATTACAAATGGGGAGGAAGTATGGTTGTCCTACAAATTAGCTCCCTGGGGCAAAACCCCATTTGCCC
Organism: Phalanger gymnotis; assembly: GCA_028646595.1. Classification (NCBI taxonomy): domain Eukaryota; kingdom Metazoa; phylum Chordata; class Mammalia; order Diprotodontia; family Phalangeridae; genus Phalanger; species Phalanger gymnotis. The sequence goes on from JAQQSZ010014010.1 coordinate 11,453, forward strand.
CATACTAGTTATAGTTCTGTTGAAGACCAAGAAAAATGAAAGAATTTTATGTATGAGTGCCCACTAAGGCCAATATTCTCTTCATAGTTCCCTGAACACATTAGTAGAGATCATTTTGATCCTTTCGACATTTCTAAACCTCTCTGATGTCTGACCTGATAAACTGTGG